>CAHIKZ030002113.1:457500-517500 GCA_903632075.3 Acanthosepion pharaonis
GTTTTTAATGCAGGCTTATATTTGAAAAATGCTTTTATTAAGTAAATTCATTATATTTTACGGTTAAGTAAAGTTAATTATTATTATGTACATTCTTTGTTAAAACGTACAATACATTCATAAAATAAAAATAAATAAATAAAATATGGCTATTTTTTTTAGAAGTGCAGCACTTCAATATTCAAACGTATTGTTGCTTTGTAACACTTCGCAGCTTTCTTATGTGTTAAGATTTGAAAAAAACCCCAAAAAACCAATATTATTATTATAAGAAAGAGCAACGATTTTTCTTTATAAAATAAAAATAAAGCGATAGATTGAGCGTAAAGTACCAAAATAAGGTTTCTTTTTAGATCAGTTTTTTTCTCCTTTTTAAAAATCATTTATTTTTCTAAATGAAATCCATGTTCACCTGATGTAGACTGAAAAAAAGATGATGAAAGGAATTGTGCTCAGCTCAATAAAATTTTGACGAAATCTCGAAATTCTGTCCAATGCAACGGTTTTTCGTCAGTGTCAAAATTTAATAAATTAATTATGAAGTCAAAATACATATGTATGTAGTCATAAAATATTTCCTCGAATAAGAAAAAGTACGTATAATTAAAAAAAAAAGTTACTTAACTACGGTACGTGCTTCTTTTGACAATAATAAAAACTAGGTTAAAAAAAGTAAAAAACCTCTTTAACTAAGTGTTGTTTTTACGAATCGGATTTTAAAATTACTGAACTGAGAAAAGAAAAAAAAAGAAAAAGGTGCTTTTTTTTTTTTTTTGCTTTTTTTTTTTTTTTTTTTTTTTCTTTTGCAATATGAAATTAAGTAAAAAAAACACGTTTAATAAACTCAATAATTGAAAATAAAACAAAATTTACCTTCGCTTTTTTTTTCTTTTCCTTCTTTTTTTGAAACGATTTGAAAACGGAATAGGAAACTTTTTGGTCGTTGTAGAAAACATCGATGATGAAACAATTGGTACAATAATTTCACATTCTTCTTCACTACTACTACTACTTTCATTATTATTATTATTATTGGGACTGTGATTAATCCTTTCAGTCAGGCCATCATTGTTTATATCATGGCTTATAAAGGAACTACTGCAGGTGACCGTATTTTTACTTAAACTGCGGCGCAAGGGTGTTGTTACCGTTGGAGGTTGCGAAATATTTACGCAATTTGCATGACATTCTTCTTCATCATCATCATCCTCCTCCTCCTCCTCCTCTTTATGATGATCTATTTCTTCTGTCACAGACATTATTAACCGGTGTGTCTCTTCCGTATTAAAATAAAATAAAATTAACTCTTTCTAGCGATAAAAACAGTCCCGTCCATCTCCCTTTTTTTTTTTTTTTTTCTTCTTCTTCTTGCGGGTCTTCTGGTGCTGTAGCAGATGAAAGCACTGACAATAATCGCTGCATATAAATTGCTACAACCCTGTCACTAAAAATCGTATTTAGTTACGTTAGTAGCCGAGGTTTGGTTGCAACTGCTGCTGGTGTGGAGAGTATTCTGATCCACACGGCTATCCGCCGTGTTATTTACGAGGTAATTGAACAGAACCGTCCGTGTATCGCACTTGACTCACTCGGCAAATATTACTACTGATATTAAATATCTGTTAGTGTTAAAAACTTTTAAGTGTCGTTGTCAGGCATTGTAAATATGTTTGGGGTAGGGAACGTGGATAGAAAGGTTATCGACCACCAATCGTCAAACTGGGAAGAACTCGAACCCTGATTTCAAACAGCAAACAAAACTGCAAAAGAAAAGACATTTGTGTCGGCCAGGAAAAGCAGACTCCAATTTAACACTGTGGATCTTTTCTCTTAAGTGTTAATAATTCAACTCAAAATAAAATAATTTATATTTGCTAAAAAAAAAATACACACCAAATTCTCCCAGACCTTTCCATTGCACTCTGGTTGGGTTGACCTTTGCGATCGTCCCAAATGTGGGCGACTCGGGTGCGCTTTTCTAAATGTGGGGTCAACGCCGCGCTCACTCCGATAATCAAGCCAAAAACAGATTTTTTGTCCTTTCTTTTTTTTTTATTTCTTTTTTTTTTTTTAATTGTAAAAATTTTTTTGTAACTACCTCGAACTTCACGAAATGTTTATAACTCCCTGATTTTTACTAATTTATTTTTCATTCTGAAGGTTGGAGTTTTTGCGAGGCAAGATAAACAAATTTTGATTTAAAATTTATAACTTTTTTTAAAGAGTGCCAAAGATAAAAAAATAAAAAAACTTTGATTTTTAAAATTTATAACTTATTAGGATGAATTATTTACATTATTTACAATTTTAAATACAGAGTATAGCCAAGTGGATTAAAAAGTGTTGGCTCATGAATTTGATGATATAGATTTTTTTTTGTTTTGTTGTTTTAATCATTTCACCCCAAGCAAGGTGATTATGTCACTAAGATGCAAAGGGTTACTGGAAGTGAAAGAGAATGAGAAGACTTTAATGAGGAGAAAGGGCAATAAAAGAACAGGTTTCAGGAAGACAGAAAATGATGATTGACATTGCATTTAAATTTTTGAAGTGTGCAGGTGGGGCAGGGAAGCAAGGAATTTGAAAGGAGTTCCACAGGTGAAAAGTATGAGAAAATAAATTATTAGAATAGAATTGACAGTTACATTTAGCTATTTCATAAGTAAAACAAATCAGATAGCCTGCTTGAATTCATACAGTCAGTGCATGGGGTTAGGGTAGAAAGTTCATCAGAGCAATTGCCATGAAAATATTTGTAGTAAGTAATAGTAATTGTGAGTTCAATCCCTTGGACTCAATGGAAACAGGTCAAGCAATACTAAATAAGAACTAGATTAGTTATCCTTAGACACGTTCAGCAGACCGAAAACAATCTAAGCCAGTAAATTAAATAAAGAGTTCAGTATGAAATTCCATGAATGTTACCTAGATTGACAGACACCTGATGAAGGCCAGAGGACACAATGGCCGAAACATCATGATAATAAAAACAAGATGAGGACAATAGTCCATATGTAAATAACTATTTCTTTATTTTTGGTTTGTGAGTATGCAATAGACACAAGGGTGGGCTGAAAAGTTCATAGCCTGACTATGATGGAGTGATGTTAGAGCTGTGAAATCTTGCATGTGTTAATTTGAATCATTCTTCTTATAAATAGCTGCATTGTTTCTTTCCAAGTTGTAAAATAACCACAATAAAAATGGCAATAGTAATTCTGAATTACTTTCTTAATATTTATCATTTAAATTAAAAAATGAGAGAAAAAAAGAAATAGGAAAATAAAACACTGTCTAATCTACGCAGTGGGTTCTTGGAAAGAGGGGAAATATCTTGGTCTACTTCACTCTCCAAGGTTCACTATAGGCATTAATATATCTGTGATATACTGACACTTTAAAACAATGGCAGGAATGGCAAGGATATCCCAAATAAATGAATTCCAAAAGTCAATTATATATAGAAATATTTCATATACAACATTGAAATACAGGTCATACTAAGATGCAATATATATATATATATATATATATATATATATATATATATATATATATATATATAAAGAGATATAGTCTTAAGATATGCTATATTTATGGGATAAAGTGCTCAATATCAGAGATAGAGTGTGTGAATATAAAAGTGAACGTAGAAGTTAACATAGAGGTGACAGTCTGTTTCATACTAGATGCAATCTAGCATAAACAGACTACAAAAGGTGGCCTGACGATTGCATCTAGCATGAAACAGATTGTCACCTCTAAGTGTTGACTTCTATGTTCACTTTATATATATATATATATATATATATATATATATATATGTATAATAGCTGGCCACTCATATTAGCAGATATCTGTCTACTAGGGTGTTGGTTCAACACCCACAGAGCCCACCTGTGGTTTACACTGCAACTATGCTGAGCAGACCTTAGTTACAGTTTCTGGGAGAGAGCATGTTATCTAGCATGATCAACAGTCTGAACAATGCCAGCGCACTCAAACCCTTGGTCACGATGACTTGTGACTTTGTGCTAGCCCCAAGTGTTCCATCTACCCAATTTCACTCACAAGGCTTGGGTCAACCCATGGTAGGGTTTTCAGATACTTTACAAAAGTGCCACATGCAGGGATTGCCCAGATCGAAAACATCAGGAAGTCTCCTTCCTGACAATTCGACCATGGTGAGATTTTAACCTGGGTCTCATGGTCAGAAAGTGAACGTTCTAATCACTCAGCCACGCACCCATGATGCTCCCATGTGGTGAAACTGAGGTAGGTAGTACCTGGCTCATTAGGATTTATTTATTTTATATATATATATATATATATATATATATATATATATATATATGTATATTGTCATCCATACACAGACTGTTTCATGGTTTCACAGCTCATCAGTGTGGCTAGATATCTGATTACCTCAAGCCAGGATCAAAACCTGACTGATTTGGTATAAATCAGAGATTTTACCTCTAAGCCATTGGTGCACAGCAGGGATGAAGGTGAATTTAGACGTACTTATTTTTAGAGAAACATGCCAGTGACCAGAGAACTCAATTTGTCTTAATGAAGAGTCTTTCATCAGCAGCAGTAATAGTCACTGTTTACAAATTCACTTTTTCCCCAAAGAGCTCAACTGAAATAATGTTTTCAGGAATATATATATATATATATATATATATATATATATATAGTAAAGGTAATAAATCCATTGGTATATAATCCAAGTGGATCCTAGTAATATAAAATATTAAGAGTGATCCACAAAGAGAGCTCAATGTACTTATCATTACAGAGCAAATAATTAATAAACAATAAAATCCCAAATCATCTCATATGGGGAATAGTCAATTTTGGCAGACAAAAATACAGATTGTCTGTCTTATATTTATCAATGCCGGTGGATCCACACCGGGTTTTATAAGATAGACAACCTATATTTTCATCTGCTAAAATAGGCTATTCCCCATATGAGATGATTTTAGATTTTATGGTTTACTTTCATTACTGGGAATTTTTACCATTCATTTAGAGCAGTTTAAGTGAAAATCAATATTAGTAACAACAATTGGGTGCAACTGAGGCACATCCCCAAATGGAGGGTTAACAATTTGAATGGTGGAGTGTCCCTGAACTGGGCTGTTTTTGCGTTTTCAATCTTATTTCAGCCACATACACAGCAGTAGTTGAAGAGGCATTTCTTCTCAGCCGTTGGGTTCTTTGATCATCATTTTCAGCCTCGCGCGTAGAAGCGTTCAGGTATGCTCTCCTGGAAAGACGATGGCTATGTTGATCTTCAGATTCAGTGGCTCTGATTGAAGCATTTCAAGAGGGATTTTGAGGCAGGCAAAATGAATGTTCTAAAGACAATTCATTATCTCTTATTCGCATAGCGGACCTGATGGCAGCGGTTTTGCGACCTAGGCAAGTTTTTTCTTTGGTGACATGTCTTAGGCAAATATGAATTGTCAAATGGAATGTGTGGGCAAATACCGGAACAGAACACTGGAAAGCTACAGGGATCGCTAAGCTCGAATAACTTTAGGAAAGGTTGAAAAATAAATTTTGAATAATAAAAAAGCAAGCTTATTTATTACTTATGGTGAATGCAATGCAAAAACTGGCAGGACAATAAAAAAAAATTAAATTGGGAATGGCTATAAACGACAATGAAAGTAACATCTTAAAACTGCAGTAGTAGGTTTTATGCAATGGAAAAGGTAACCTCACTTGGGAGAGGTTGATTGTTTGGCCAAGAGAAGGGTAATGTGTAATTTGGACTCAAAACCAGCACTGAAGAATTATCTATCAAACAAAAAAAAATTCATCGAAATCAGATGATAACTGTGGAAACACGTAAACAACATCCAATCACACACACTGTTGTAGAGTGATTTCACAGTGGAGGCTTGTATTCGTACTAAGTCGGTCCTAAATAGGTTCGACGTACAAGACGTTAGGAACTTCATATAATAAGTATAATGCAGAGAAATCTAGTTGTAGTTGCTGATACTTTAGTATCCGACTAACGGTCATCCGACATCGACTGACTGACCGACCCACTCAGCAACTGACTCGTTACTATTTCTACTCCTACTTATTATAGGTGGGAGAGTCTATTAACTATAGAATAGGTGTGTTCCACTATAACACACACACACACACATACATAAACACACACATTTTGAGAATTCTGGATATAGATTAATAAATATATATATATATATATATATTAAAGAAAAATAAAAACTGTTGACAGAACCGATGGACAACTTGTAAAAAGCTAAAACTCATATCCAGATAAAGTCTAAAATAAAAATGACAATACTGAAAAAAAGAAAAAAGGTCTAAAGACAAACTTCCCCTACTCAGTAAAGTAAACTGCTCAAAGCCTAGATTGCCTAGACAGAGCAAAAAAGTGCTAAATAACGTTAAATCCTATGAAAGTATGACTCTAGTCATAATTTAAGTTTCACACTCATGCAATCTTCAGATGACTTGAATGGCTTCAAGTTGTCTGAAAATCATGTAAGAATGAAACTTGGGGATGCATAATGAGGAAAGAGGGCCAGGAGAATTGGACACTCACAGGACATATTGAAGTTAAGAAAAGCAATATGAAACAGTGAGTAAACTATTCAATGAGTTTGGGTGAGTTGTTGGCAGAACAGAGATTAAGAATGGTAAAGAGTAAAAAGAAATAAAGCCAGAAAGTGATGGAGTGCTGTCATCAGTCATCATTCATGTCCTGGAAGAACTTGGCATATAAAAGACAAATTTAGCTTTTCTCTTTGATTTCTAGTGTGTAAATTTGCAGACAGCAATTTAGAGAAAGGAATGTCATTTCTATTCAAGGTTGGCTCAAGGTATTGACAACTCAGGCAGTCATCCAGGGTGCCATCAAGGCTGAAGACGCCATCATGCTACTATGTCAAATGTTTGAGATCTTCCAAAATTGAAGCTTATAAAAGCATACTTGCGGTAGTCCATGACTCAAGACAGATTAAATCCTTTGGCTATTTTGTCAGTAGAAAATGATCTTGTAAAGAAGATAGGTGTAGAATGTGCCAGATGTCGGATGTATTTATTTACTCAGGATCTGTAAATATGGTTTAAATTGCAAAGGAAACTGGTATCTTGAAGTGAGCTATGAATTTTTAAAAAAATAAGGAGAAAGCTCTCCACTATCTTTCCCAAGTTGGCATAGTAATTCACTGAATATAGATTCAAATGTGTGATCGCCTATGTCATAAAAGACATGGCATTATATATATATATATATACATACATACATATATATATATATATGTATGTTAAGAAGCAAATGCTCTGTTTATGATAAACAGTATTAAATAACATTTACCGGCCTGAATGTCCGAGAAATTTTAATAGAAAATATTCGTTCTTTGACAGGATTTGAATCTGCATCCTATACGGAACCGTCATTTACGCTGACGTGCCTTAACCGTCTCGGCCACAAAGAACCTTTCGGTAGACAAGGTCGAATTTACTGCTTATAAACTTCAATCTTCCATGAATCTCGTACATTCATAACTGCTCTGGCGTATCAAATGTAAACAAATGACGTCATATATTAAGAAATGGACAAGGTCCGACAATTTGTGGCCGAGACGGTTAAGGCACGTAGAAAGTGCCATGAAAAGATGTTCCAGGTCGGATAATGTATGTTTCTTTTAGCTTGTAATAAGTTGTATATTGTAATAAACATGTTATTCTACATTTTTCTTGTGAAGTTCAGTTGCCTGGGGTACCAGTAACCCTAGAGCCGTCACTGGTTCTATGCCATGTTGGTGACTTCAAACAATTGATGAGGTGTTGAAAAGCATTTCTCTTTTTCGGCTTTTGGTCATGTGTAGGAAAAGCTGGAAGTATGGGTGCTGTAAATTCCAAGAAGCTAGCTCTCTTTTTTACTTCACTTCGAGATCAGGACAGCATGTGTAAATTAGCACTCCTTACAGTAGCCACAGCTGACTTACTCTTCAGTTGATCAACTTCCTTCTTTATTTTTTACAGTGTGTTGTGCCCAAGGGTCCTTGGTGTTTATTTATTGGAAACTTTGGAATTAAAACAAACTAACTCAAGGGTATAAAATAAATAATATATTTTTATTTATTTGATTTAGAGTGGAGTGAGTCCTTTGATATTCACTGTAACAAATTTTTTGTTTATAAGGTGGATATTGGTAGCAGTCTGGAGAAAGTCTGTTTCAGATTGGTAGTGGGTAGTTTCGTGGTCATACCTTCCTAGTAGTAATCTTAGAAATAGATCATGGTCAATCTACTGCATTTTTTCTCAGCCCTAAGAAAGGCAGAAAATATCATTAGCTGATGACCTCTTAACTCAGTCAGTTATGTGCCATGTGTGATACACAATTAGGTGATCATGTATCTTTTGATACATGACTGACGAGGCATAGCTGGGGAGAGAAGAAGATGATTCATACCTTTTCCAAGAGTATTAGCATGTAAGTGAATGTAATGGATTCAATTGGAATTCAAACTCAGCTCTCTGATTCCTCAGTCTGAGTCACTATCCACTACTCTACTGCGCCTTCTCTTAATTACACACATGGCTGGTTTCTCTGGAGATTGTGTTTCTCATTCTGTAGTTTATCTTGTTGTCCCTTCTTCTCATCTAGCCCAGAGCTGTCAGCTTATATCCTTTTGACAAGATTCCCAGACTCTGGCACAAACTTTGGTTTCAGCTAACATCAGAAGTCTCTATGTGTTAATTTTTTTTGATTGGCCAAAATTATTTTATTTTCCATGTTCTTTTCTTTTCCATTATTTTTTTTTTTTTATATAAAATGGAAGTTATGTGTGGAGCCTATCTTATTTTTGTAGACTTATAGTAATAAATAAGTAGGCTCTGGTCCTGTAAACTTTGGGTGTTTTTTGGCCAGGTTCAGTCTTTTTTCTTCCTTTTTTATTTGAGGGTTGCCTTCTTGTCATTTGAGAAAGAATGATAGAGAGAAAAGGAGATAAGTGTTTTAAAGAAAAGTAATAGCCTTATTTTAACTTTGAATTTTTTCTTTCATTGTTTATGTTTATATTTTATTTTATTTTATTTTTATCAAGAATCACTGCAACATTCTGAATCAATTCAACACTTTTAGTTTTTGATCATAAATATATGACACCTTCTCAACTTCAAACAATGACCCAGAATCTGATATCAAATTGCAAAAATCAAATATTCCTTTTTTGGTTTCAAATGTGGACACTGATGAGGCCTAAGTCTGAGCCCAATGAACTTTAAACCCATTCAAAAATATCTAAACTGTGAGCAACTGTTTTCTTAGATCAATGGTGAAAAAAGATTAAGTGAAGCTTGAGGGTCTTGGCAAAGATCATCCTTCTTTGAACCTTGTGGACTGGTGCTACAGAATCACAAACAAAGAACTGTACCAAATAACAGAATCCACATCACTTGAGGACTTTCAACAGCAGCAACTACTAAATCAGATTTTTTTTAGTAAATAACTTTTCACTTGTGGAAAACAAGCTTTTTCTATATTCCCTGGTATTAACATATGACATTCCACATTTTAGGTATGGCTCCATAAAATAAAAAGTCAGATGTGTGGCTAATTTTAAATGTGTGTGTTGGTTTTCTAAGTTAGATATTTTTTTTTAATCATTTCATGCCAAAGAACATGATAGTGTTACTAAGACACAAGGAGTTACAGGGAGTGAAAGAGAATGAGAAGACTTTAGTAAGGAGAAAGAACAATAAAAGAACAGGTAGAAGAAGGTGATTGGTGTTACATTTAAATTTTTCAAGATTGCTGATAGCAGGGAAGCAAGAAATCGAAAGAGAGTTCCACAGTTAAGAAGTGTGAGAAAAGAAACTAGTAAAATAGATAATAGGGTTGCATTTAGCTAGATCAACAGTAAAACAGTGTTATCTAGTTTCAATCTAGTAGTATGCTTACATTCATGTAGTCGAGGTAATAAGGAGGAAAACTCATTAGAACAATTGCTATGAAAGTAATGTGTAGAAAAGACAGAGGGAAGCCATGCAATGTTAGTGAGAAAGTGACTGAAGTTGAGATATTAATGGTCAGGATCATTTACATTAGAGACTTTTCTTTGAATTTTGTCAAGAATCTTAATATATATACAATGGAAGCCACAGACCAGATATGGCAGCAGTATTCAATGGATGGATGCATGGTAAACTTTTAAATGTGTAAGATGCATTCTGACAAGAAAATTGTCTGGCACAACACAGTGAATCAACTTTCTTAGTAGCAGACTTAGCAATAGATTCATTATAATCCCTCCACTTCATGTAAGAAGGTTTAAAGTATTGGCCCTCCTGAAGGTTAGCATCAGCCATGCTAAAAAACGGCAAAAAAGGTTCTCTATACTTATTAAATGAAAGCGATTTTGTTTTGGAAACATTAAAATTTAAAAGCCATTCTTTTCCCCAGTTAACCAGTGATTAGAGGTCCTTTTTAAGGGTTGCTGCCAGTTTTAATTTGTTCAATCTGTTGAACTTGCTAATCGGACAGGAGTAAATAGTTGTGTCATCTGCATAAATAACTAGTTGGGACATTAAGTTATAAGGATATCTCGTTTTCTATTTTTAGATCTGATCATCTCATAAAATAAATATTTTTATATCTCTTACTGTTTTTTTTTTAAATTTTTTTTTTGATTTTAAATATGCATTTTTTATTGTCCCTTTGGACTTAACTTCTGATATTAAAATATATAAAGGCTCTTTCTGTATAAAAGACTTAATTAAAAGTTTTGGAAGTTAATGTTCTGAAAAGGAAATATAAAAAAGAATGATCATGTTTTATGATTTAATTTGAAAATTAATGGCAGTCATAATTTTAGATATATGATACAGCTCAACTCAATAGCATTGGCATAGATTGAGGCCAAAAAGACAAATTTATTTTATTTAGTTTTTTTCCTGGCTGATGGGGGCTGAAAAATCCTCCCAGCCAACCCTATAGCACTATGGTGATTTTCTAAGTATAGCTTAGATGTGGCACAAGGCTGAAAATATGGGGAACCCAGTAAGGATTGAACTCACGTTTCATTTTGTTTGTTTTGTTTTATGGCATATCAACCTCAATGGGTTATTTAATGATGACAAGATTTTTATTGCTGGTAATATTTTGAAAAAAAATTATATTGTTGGTAATATTTTTAAAAAAATGTATTGCTGGTAAAAAATTTTTTTAAAAAATGTATTGCTGGTAATATTTTTTTTTTTTCAAAAATATATTGCTGGTAATATTTTATTTTCAAAAATGTATTGCTGGTAAAAATTTTTTTCAAAAATGTATTGCTGGTAATATTTTATTTTCAAAAATGTATTGCTGGTATTATTTTTTTTTTTTCAAAAATGTGTTGCTGGTAATATTTTATTTTCAAAAATGTATTGCTGGTATTATTTTCTTTTCAAAAATGTATTGCTGGTATAATTTTTTTTTTCAAAAATGTATTGGTGGTAAAAATTTTTTTTCAAAAATGAATTGCTGGTAATATTATTTTTTTCAAAAATGTTTTGCTGGTAAAACTTTTTTTTCAAAAATGTATTGCTGGTATTAAAACCTATTTTTATACTTTTATAGTGTTTTGACCCTTTTTTGGGTGGTAACTATGATCAAAGGCCTTGCTGTCAGATGTAGTTTATTGTCTTATCCAGGACATGGATGTAGTTTATCGTCATAACCAGGATGGTCAAACTCACTATTCAGTCATAATTGATCTAGCAAGACAAGCTTACTCACTATTACTCCACACTGGAGTGCCCATTCCCATAACACTATGAATGCCTCTTAGGTTTGTTCAGTTGAATATATGTATATATGAAGATTACTCTGAAAGTAATGCTTTCTATTTTATTATCTTTACCCACATCCCCAGAGGCATGTATTCCTAGTTTGGCAGAGAGGTTGAACCTTCCTGCCATTAACCCATATTTCTTTTTATCTTGCTAAAGATAGCAGCAGTGTGAAATTTAAAGAGAATGGCTTCTAACTGGAAATTAGGAAGCAGAGATATATCATTGGATTCCTCCATGAAGAAAAAAGTACCCATTAAAATTCATTGTTACTTTCTGAATATATATGGAAACTAAACAGTGGATATGAGCACATTTAGGTGGATGATAATGCATTTCAGCAGTGTTAGCACTAGATTTGTGTGATAAACCAATTTTTTGGCCACCCAAATGTCAGACTACAAAATGTTTATTTTTTTAAATATTAGTGTTCACCCAATAAAAGGTTCAAGGGTCACTCAAAGAGTTACTGAATCTGGTGTATGAAATGAATGTAAGAGGAAGTGAAGATGATCAGGATAAGGTGGATTGATAATGATTGAGACTTTACTTGTATTGGATATCAGCTGAAGAAACACCTTTGGCCTTACTTCTGCTGCATCAGTGAGTGAGCAGAAATCGAAACTGGTGATAGCATAAACAGGAAATGCATCCAGTGGTTAAAATAAACAGGTTGCACAGGTGTCCAGAGCAGAAGGAAATATGTGCTTGTATGGGCATATGCTGGAAGAGGCATGGCCACACAAAGTTGCGTAGGTAATATACCAGAAGAAGGCATAGCCACATGAAGTTGCATAGGTGTCCAAATGTTATTTAACTGGTCTGATTCTTGAGCTAGAAAAAGAGGCTAGTTAGATGGTTGCTGAAGATCTGTCTCTGTCAATTCCTGTGTGCACAATCCTAACCTCTTTGATTCTCCTTCACTCTACCCAATTGCCGCATCTCAAACAATAAAGAAATTTATATATTTTTATATATAAGTGTTCGTCACCTTCTTTGAGCCCAGCAGCAATATATTACACTTGAAGATTGTAGTGTTCAGGGATGCATTCACTTAGTAGTCTGTTCAACAATGGTACAATTCTTTGGAAAAAGCTGTCTGTTTGGAACTTCCTCCTTACAAATGGAATACAGGGGAAACATGGGTGATTCAACTCCATTGATCTAGCATGGCATGTCCTAGCTGTAAAGGTCTGAACTGGTGGAATTAAAGGAGATAATCTGAACATTTGTCATGGAAAAAACAATAGAGTAGTGATAGGTATACAACATTATGCCTGTGGGGAAAGAGGATGTAGAGTGGAAAATAAGTTAACTGCCACAAGATTTTGAAATCTAGCAACCCTGGAAGGTAAGGGTTGAGAAGCTCCAGCTCAAATATCGTAACAATACTCTATTTTTGGTTTAATTTAATGAACCAGGGATGATGGGATATTAAAATTTAATTTTTTTTTTTAATCTAGCTGGTGTGTGCATGTGTAGTCAAAGCAACATAACAAATTTACTCTGAAAGGATGAAACATGTACCACAAAATCTTTTTCCACTTTGTCATACATTTTTTTATATATATATATATATATATATATATATATATATATATATATGGAAGACCAGAACATAGTCACTCATCTCTCCTCTGAACCAGCCCAGGTGGCTTAATGGGGGAAGGACTGACCTATAAAATTCAATATGGCCAAAACCAAATGTTTCGCCATCACTGAACAGACCCTGAACTTTCACCCAGCCTGATGGATGGGTGAGGTCTCTCAAGGTGGCTCCTTAGCTTGAACATCTGTTGCAACTCGATCTCATCTAAGACCTCAAATAAAACTTGTCTATCTGATCTGTTTCTAAAGATGCTGGAAAAATGGTTGGTTCATTGTACCACACCAGAATGTATCTGACTCCTCCTGCTATACTCTATCTTTACAAGAGCCAGATCAGACCAAAAATGAGGGATGAATGTTCTCTAAAGGCGACTTCTTGTCTTGAATGTCTATTGTGACTCAAGCTCACCCAAGACCTCAAGTGGAACTTGTCTTTCTAATTTCTATTGCTAAAGATGCTGAAAAAATGGTTGGTTCATTGTACCATGCCAGTAAGTATCTGATCCCCTCTGTTATATTCTATCTTTACAAGAGTCAGATCAGACCAAAAATGATGATGGATGGATGTTCTCTAAAGGAGACTCCTTGTCTTGAATGTCTATTGCAACTCAAGCTCACCCAAGACCTCAAGGAGAACTTGTCTTTCCGATCTATTATTAAAGATGCTGGAAAAATGGTTGGTTCATTGTACCACACCAGTAAGTATCTGACTCCTTCTGCTATATTCTATCATTAGAATAGCTAAATCAGACCAAAAATGGAGTATTGTTGCCATATCTGGACTGGAGCTCCCCAAACCTCACTTGTCTGTCTTGATAGAGATCAAAAGAGTCTACACGGCCTTGTGGATGATTAATTATTTTTTACCATACACCCTTTTCCCCACAGAGAAAACTCTGTAAGCTTATCGCTGTTCTATCACTATTTCCATGGCATGTGTTCTGACAAGCTACATTCCATAGTTTTACCACACCCTGATCTGTGCAACTGGGACCCACCATGCCACGCACACAAGAGGGGATCATCCCTATTTCTTTTGCATTCCATTAGTAAGAAATAAACTTCACTTGGACAGCTTCGTCCAAAGACTGGTGGTCTGTGGAAAGGATTCCTGGAATGATGGTTTCTTAATCACTACAATCTTACAATCTTGACGTCTTCAAATCTAGGGTTAACTGTTATCTTTCCTGTATAACCCTTTGAACTTCAATTCTTACCCTTACATATGCTCAAACATCACCCCACACTAACCACCTACCTTGAGTGACTCTTTGGCCTTCTTTGGGTGAACATTAGTATAAAATATATTGGCACTATTTACATTATTCGGACTATTGTCCTCATCTTTGTCACCATATTTATTACAACTTTTCGGCCGTTGTACGCTCCGGCCTTCTTCAGGTGGTTGGAATGTCGAACTGAACCCTTTATTTTGCTCGCTGGGGTAGACTGTTCTAGTTACACGCGCCATGTCTAATGGAAGTCAGTTATCAGTTATCTCCTGTTAACTTGGCGAGGGAAATTAACAGGAGATAACTGATAACTGACACCCATCATGGTACGTGGAACTAGAAGATCAGGACAATAGTCCGAATAATGTAAATAGTATACACATTACCCCATCTCAGAAATATAGACAGATACTGAAAGGCCGAAACATTGTAATAAATATGGCGACAAAGATGAGGACATTAGTCCGAATAATGTAAATAGTGTACATAATATCTCATCTCAGAAATGTAGACAGATACTGAAAGGCTGAAACGTTTTAATAAATATGGCGACAAAGATGATGACAATAGTCCGAATAATGTAAATAGTGTACATAATACGTCATCTCAGAAATATAGACAGATACTGAAAGACCGAAAGGTTGTAATAAATATGGCGACAAAGATGATGACAATAGTCCGAATAATGTAAATAGTGTACATAATACCTCATCTCAGAAATATAGACAGATATTGAAAGGCTGAAACGTTGTAATAAATATGGCGACAAAGATGAGGACAATAGTCCGAATAATGTAAATAGTATACATATACCTCATCTCAGAAATATAGACAGATACTGAAAGACCTAAACGTTGTAATAAATATGACGACAAAGATGAGGACAATAGTCCGAATCATGTAAATAGTGGTAATAATATATCATCTCAGAAATATAGACAGATATTGAAATGCCGAAAGGTTGTAATAAATATGGCGACAAAGATGAGGACAATAGTCCGAATAATGTAAATAGTGTATATAATACATCATAGCAGAAATATTGACAATGACAGATACCAAAATATATTGGGTCGTCCGGAAGTTTCCTGCTAATTTTTAAGGGAAATTAAAACACAAAACAAAATGATGCCATTGTAGAATCAGATTCCTACATTTTTTTAAATCTTAAATTTTGTGCAAGTTAAACACATAGAGGCTCCCAGCCAAATATAACAACTGATGTATTTTGATTGGTTGTAAAATATTAATTAGGTGTCGTCAACTACGTCCGAAGGTACCGACCCAAATTTTGACCTCTAGTTGACGCCATAAAATGTAAACATGTCCACGTGACCAAGAGAACTAATAAAAACGAAACTTCGACGCGACTTGGTCAGTGGGCACTTAAAATATTGAACCAATTCACTTGACTTCATTTGAAATCAACACAGCAAAGGAGACGAACTTTATCTTCAATACAACAACAAACTTTGTCAACCATCTCCAGGCTTAACGCTCACTCCAACAAAATATTCCATTCCACAAGAATCTCTGGTTAATGAGCGATAACAATCAGTGAGTCAAGAACAATACTTATTTTTCTATTTAATACACAAAAAACATCTGTTTAATTTTCCTATAAAAACAAATATAGCTAACTAAACCTTGTCATTTTCACACATACAGTACAGTAACTCAAATTCTTTCAGTAACACACACACCAAAGAACTCTATAGTGTTTATCAACTTTTGCACTATATATTATGTATTTGTTGTGTTTATAAAAAATATTTATTGTTGAACAAATTCACAATTTCTTCTACTTGATTATTTCTCTTGTTGTTGTCTTTGTTACATTTGATATTGTAAAAATTGTAGAGGGTCAGTTTTTATTTCTATTTATAACCAATACAAATTGGCTGACCCACTATACCATTATATTTATTTAACTAAATATGAACCATTTTTTGCACAACTTTTCTCCATTTTTCCTCTAACTTAAAGATTCCATCTTCCTAGAATTTCGGTTGGTTTCTCAGTAAAATACTCATTATGTTTTTTGTTTTTTTTAAATGTCATCCAAAGAGTTTTTTTTACCAGTGAGATTATTTTGTTAAGACCTGAATCAATGAAGATCTGAAGGAGGAAAGTCTGGTGAATACGGCGTGTGTCACACATACACACGAATAAATCACATTTCTTTTCATCTTAAAAAACAAGGAACTTTAACACAAGAACTTTAACAGTCGTACTCGCTGAGAAAAATATTTGGTAGATATTGTCGGAGTTAACTCCTCCTTCAGTTCGTAACCCTTTCACCAGGGGTCTCTCTTTCCTGGCTATAAATAGCCAATGACCCTTCGCCTCGATCTCTTTTTTCCTTTCAGGCCTGTGCACCAACACCTCGAGGTAAATTTCTCTTATTCCTAGAGGATTTCAACTATCAACCTCGAAATGTAGTCGCTAACAAGGAATAGCGTGGAAACACGCTAAGCACAATATGCACACACGCACCCACACACAGAATATTCACACACGCACGCACATACAGAATATTCACACACACTTCGTCCTTTGTACTGTTTCCATGTATTGTAACTTGTTAATAATATATATTTGTATATACATATATTATCGGTCTTGTTTTGTTTGCTTTCTTTTCCTTCTTCTTTGGACTTAATCAAAGTCCAACCTTTTTATGTAGTTGGGCTCGGCGGGCAGGAGTATCTGAACCTTGCGTTTCTTCTACGTCTGACTTCTATCAACAACAAGTGGCAACCGCCACTCCCACAACAAACCGTAACCGCCACGGGCCCACTACTATATTGGTTTTGTTACCCGTGCGTAGTGATTTTCTGCAAGGAAAGTCTGTAAAAGAAGTAAATAGGTCAAATTTTCTTATTACGCCGGCGTAGGTATCCCGCATTGAATCGAGATTCATGATGGCAATAATGGTGGACGAATGACCAACAAGAAGTCCGATTTTTTTCTTGTCGATAACTCCAAAACGGTAAGGTTTCTTCATAATTTAATTGTTAATTCGAGTTCAACATGTACATTTGCACGGAATTATGACGATTTTGGAAAAAATTTAAGTGATATTAGCGTACGGGTAACAAAACCAATATTTACCAAATATTTTATATTTTTATCTTTAAAAAAACCTTTCTGGCCTTTGTTGTGGGTTGATTCAAATCCGCAACACATATTGAACACGCACCTTCGCTTCAAATATACGCAAACGCACAAGCTATTAAATTCAAAAGAAGAAGAAGAAATAATGAATAATCGTCTGAAAGATATCACCAGTATTTAATCACCATGTAGTGATATGCAAATTAGTATAATTTGCATATGAGCAGGTAGCTCATAAATGGACACCAACGAGAACGGAAGTGGAATAAGAACTTAGTGGATACACGACATAACAATGGCGTCGCTGATAGGATACTCTTTGGTCCTTGAAGACCCAGAGTACGTAGACACGTGGATTCGTTGCTTTGCTGCTAATGCTAGATGTAAAAAGTTGAAAGACAACAAAAACAGAGGAGGGGAAAATGAAATCACCGACTTGTTCATGGCTACCGCTGGTTGTGAAGCGATTATGAAGGTTGCTACAATGGTTTACCCTCGAGAACTAGAAGAAATGACTTTCGAAGAAATAAGTCAGGTTATTAAGGGAAACATGAGGCCAAAGAAAAGACTGGTGATTGCAGAAAGGACCAAGTTTATGGCAATGAAGCAGGAAGTGGATGAACTGATAGTAAAATATTTACACCGGTTAAGAAGTGCGAGTAAATACTGTGAATTCGAAAAACTAGGAACAGGCGAGCAGACAACGGAAGAAGAATTAATCCAACTAAGATTAATTGAAGGTATGCATAATTCGGCACATAGATATAAGTTAATGGAACAGTTACAACTTACAAACATGCCTTTGAATATGTGTATAGAATTTATACAACAGCAGGAATTAATACATACCTACAACCAAAATAAAAATAAATCCTACGAAGAAACAATGGCTGAAACATATACGGTACAAAAAAAAAGAAAAATTGTGCGTACTGTGGAAAAATTCATGAAATGAAAAAAGAAAATGCCCAGCCTTTGGAAAGACGTGTTCAAAGTGTTTAAAAAAAAAAAATCACTTCAAAGAAGTATGTAAAACGAAAATGTGGAAAGAGTAGAGGATGAAAATAGACAGATTTTTAATGTAAAAAGGATAATATACAAAATACTGGATCTAAGAACGGAGATACAAAATAAAAGTGAAAATCAACGACTGTATTGTCGAAATGCAAATCGACACAGGTAGTGACGTCACGATAGTACCCAGAAATTTGTGGGAAAAATGGGAAAACCGTTTTTAAAAAAACCAATGTACAACTACGTCAGTTTGATGGCTCGATTATAGCAATTATGGGTTACTTTGAAGGTTCAATAGAATTAAAAAAAAATATGAAATAGTACCCATTATAGTTACAAATTGCCGAAAAACGCATGGACTACTGGGAATGACGTGTTAAAAATAAATTCAACGAAGTTGATTAATGAGATAGAAATAGAAAAACAGGAAAATTAAAAACTATGAAGCTAGCCTGAAATTAAAAAAGATGTTTCCCCTCCTACTACGAAGCGAGAAAATACCAGTGCATTTATTACCATTGGTAATAGCTAAATTGCGAAAGCTAATAAAGGAAGACTTATTAGAACCTGCCCTCCAGGAGGAAGTAAATGGGCATCACCCATCGTGGTATGAAAAAAAAGATGGTGACCTGAGAATTTGTGGAGATTATAAAATAGGGGTGAACCATAAAGTTTGTGCTGACTCGTACCCTATTCCAAATGTGGAAGTAGCTTTACATAAGCTTGCTGGAATGAAAGTATTTTCGAAGATAGACCTAAAATCAGCTTACCACCAAATACCGATAAATGAAAATTTTAAAGAAGTGACGACTATAAACACACCTATAGGCCTGTTAAGGTGGAAAAGAATGCCGTATGGCATAAAAACGGCAAGTGCAATTTTTCAAAAAGCTATTGAAAAGTAATAGGAAATGTTGAAAATACCATCTGTTATCAACACGATATGTGTTGGAGATTTAAATGAAGATGATTTAAAAAAAAAAAACTGAAAATATACTGAACCGGCTGAGAGACGCTGGTATGACAATAAATACAAAAAAGTGTGTAACCAACAGTAATGAAATATCATTTTTGGGTTACTCAATATCAAAGGAAGGATCTCTCCAGATAAAGTACTAATAGAGAAAATTCTAAAAGTTGCTACACCAAAAAAAAAAAAGAATTGAGTCCTTCTTAGGTTTGGTAAATTTTATAGAAAATATGTACCAAAATATAATGAGTTGACAGAGCCATTTGCTAAGTTAAGAAAAAAAAATGTGGAATTCATTTGGTTAGAACACCAACAGAAAGCCTTTGAAAACTTAAAACAGATTCTGGAAAAATCAAAAAAAAAGCCAATAGTACAAATTTTTGACCCTAAGAAGGACATAACTCTAACTACTGACGCTAGTGAGCAGTCCATATCTGGTATTTTGTCACAAGATGGGCATCCCATAATGTATTTATCAAGGAGATTAACAACAACTGAACACAATTATTCGAATATAGAAAGGGAGGCACTAGCCATAGTGTGGACAACGCATAGAGCAAGACAGTTTTTGATGGGAAAAAAATTCTTGTTGAAAAGTGATCATAGACCACTGGAATTTATTTTCAACCCAAGAAAAGAGCTACCGAAAGTTACAACGTCCAGAATATTACGTTGGGCAATTAGACTGATGGCGTTCGACTTTGACATTGAATATGTTAAAGGGAATACGATACCGCACGTTGATGCCTTATCTAGATTGAGGTTTTATAGAGAGGAGGACAAAACGACGAGGAATTTGAAGACACATTCTTGCACCTTGTAGAAACCGATGTAATATCTGTAGATAAAATGGCTACTGAAACTACAAAATGACCCAGTGTTAAATAGAATAATGTCGAGGATAAAACAGAATCGCTGGGGAAATTGTTCAATGGCTGAAAGACCATTCAAAGAAATCAGACATAAAATGACTATAGAAAACGGGATAATATGTAATGGAGACTTGGTAGTTCCCCCAGAAACACAGAGGAGACAGGTTATAAAAAAGTGTACACGATGACGTACATTGTGGGAGTGGCAGCTACGCAAAGAAGATTAAAATTGGAAGCCTGGTGGCCGGGGTACTCAAGAGACGTAGAAGACTACGTAAAAAGATGCAAAAATGCACAGAACTCAGGAATTTTAAGCAAAAGAAAATACATGTATGGCCCTGAGAAGTAGAACCATGGAGCAGAGTACACATGGACCATGCCTATGTCAATGGGATAGGACTATTATTAATATTAGTAGACGCATATTCAGGTTGGCCTGAAGTGGTGAGAGTACCTGATAAAAAAAAAGTACCACCGTAAAACAAATATTAAGAGTAATATTTTCGAGGAATGGGACACTGAGAACATTGGTGACTGATAACGCACCAGAATTTGTGGATGCTGATTTGCATGAATGGCTAAGAAAAATAGGATGCAGACCTTACAAGACCCCTCCCTACCACCCTCAAAGTAATGGGGCAGCGGAAAGGATGGTCCAGACGGTAAAGAAGGGCATAAAAAGCATGCTTGCAACAGAAGGAGGAAATCGATGCTTTCCTACCAAGATTACTATTAAGTTACAGAACAATTCCACATGCAGGCAGGCCGGAAAGTCCATCTGCCTTAATGGGCAGACAATTAAGGTCCCCTTTGACTATGTCATATGCCACAAATCAAAAGATGTGGTACAAAAGAAATAGGAATATGCAACCAGAGTCAGCTGAATTTATTATGCAGAAAGGACATAATACTGCAATATTAAATAAAGAAAATGGGGAACAGTGTTCTAGCTCATGCTGACCAAATAAGATCCCAAGGAGAAGAATCTGATGAGGAAATGCCTTCAGAGATGCCCATTATTGATGTATCAGAAGAGTTAATGCAGAATGAAACTGCGCAGGAAGAAGTAGAGAGGGATGAATTAGAAGAGGAAGACCAGAGTATGCAAGAGGAACAATTTGATTATAGGGAAAGACGTGATAGATCTAGATCTCCAAGGGAAAGGAGAGGGATAAAGGAAGATGTTCGGGAGGGCACAAGAAGAAGTACAAGAAGTACTCGCGGCATAAGGCCCCTCCGTTATAGGGAGATGTAGTGATATGCAAATTAGTATAATTTGCATATGAGCAGGTAGCTCATAAATGGACACCAACGAGAACGGAAGTGGAATAAGAACTTAGTGGATACACGACATAACACACCAATAAGAAATGTTTCGCATTTTGGGGATTTAGTCTTTTTTTTTCTTCTTTTTTTAAATACAGATTCATTTTATTCCACAATCACTGATGATTGTTTCGAAATCGAGGTTCGTCGGTGAAATTGATACTTAACCTACTTTCGCTTTCATCCAAAATTTACACTTGACCGACTTGTTTTATGTTGCTGGGGATGTGCAGAATTAATTAATTGTAATTGAGTGAATCAGAAGGAATTTGTGTAGCTTGCGTGACTTTCTGCATCCACAAACAAATAAATAAACGAATTTTAAATACAATCAAAAACAAGACATTCAATTTAGAAACCAACAAAACATTTATATACAATTAAAAGTAATATATATACAGAATATTTTGGTATATGTTACTATGGCAAAGTGTGTGTGATATTTGAGGTTTCGGTATGTCTCTTTTTGTATTTGTATATTCAGTTACAGTCTTTCTGGAATTGTGTTAATTAACATTAAAAATGTCGATGTTAAGTGTTTTTAGGAATAAGTTCTTATAGGGTGGTCTACTTTTGAGTGTAATATTTCTGAATAGGTAGGAGAGCTTGGAGAATCTGATACTCACGGGTCGAATAGAGGGAAAGAGAGACAAGTGAAAACAACGCTGACATACCTGGCGGCCTTAAGCAAGTGGGTGACAGAACGTGGTCTTGGGGAGGAAGCAGAGAGAATGAACTTGTTGAGAGCTGCAAGGGATAGACGGGGGTGGAGAGCCATGATCGCCTACGTCCTGAAAGGACACGGCACATAGAAAGAAAGAATTAATCAGATGCAATCTAGGGTAGCGTGATTTTCTACTGGAGCAGATAATTTCAATGACGATTGGCAGATAGAATTAAAAAAAATTGCGCCCCAAATCGATCACACGGGCTGATTTTCTAGGTTAAAAAACAAACGGGAACGCCTATGATTAGTTAAAAATTGAGATTTTATTTATTTGAAATTTGTATTTTTTTTTTCTTACTGGAAGATATGAGTCGATCCCAATGCGCTGTGACCAAATTTTATCCGTTTTGCGTCTGAGGTTTTCCCATCCAGCTGCTGCTTCAGCCACGCTACCCGTACTGTATTATGTACGTATAATGTTCTATAATCATAGTATACAACTGTAGGACAAGTCTCCAAACACATCAAAGAACCCACATACAGAGAGAAGATATTAACTACACGTTATACAGCATTTCTGCTTTCAGACGTTATATTTTTAAAGCCAATAGGACGTTAGAGAATATAAGAAAAACAATGCGACTAAATAGAGAGGACAATAAAAGAACAAGAATTCAAAAGACAAAAGATAACGATTCCCAATGCATTTAAACTTTTTAAAATGAAAAATTTTCTGGAAATCAAGAAGCCGGAAGAGAGTTCCACATAATGGAAGTACGATAGAAGAAACTGCTAGCATAGAACTTACGGCTACATCTAGCCATTTCAACTATAAAATGATGAGACCTAGCCGCCAATCTAGTACCGCATTTAAATTCATAGTCTAGGTATCACAGAAGAAAGTTCATCGGAATAGTTACCATGAAAATTTTTTTAGAAAAGTCACGGGGAAGCCGTATTATAACTTCAAGAAAGAGAATGAAATCGAGATGCCAGGCCAGGACCAATAACATTGCAGATTCTTCTTTGGATTTTATCAAAAATCTGTAAACATATTGGAGGAGGACCAGATCATCAGTGGCAGCAATATTCAAAGTAAGGACGAATGGTAGACTTATAAATATGTAAGATAGACTCTGGCAAGAAAAAATTGTCTAGCATAACACAGTGAACCAGTTTTGTCTAGATGCAGACCTAGCAATTGATTCAATATAATTTTTCAACTTCATGTCAGCGGAAAACGTTAGTCCGAGAAGTCACTCTCCTGGAGGTTAGCATCAGCCATACGGAGGGAAGCTGAAACGAGCTCTCTCAGACAATTAAAAGAGAGAACACACACACACACACACACACATATATATATATATATATATATATATATATACGGGAAAACGATATACAGGTATACGTCACCTTACGTCGGTAATTTGTTCCAGGAGAGGTGACTTAAGTCGAAAAACGACTTAAGTCGAATTTACTTGTCTACAAATTTACTTGTCACTAGGCGAAACAACAAATAACCATTCCCAGTTCTGGATTTTATTTATAAATACATTTTTTTAATAATATATGGTCAATAAGAATCTGTTTTAAGCTTACAAACAAATAAATTTTAGTTTTTAATCACCAGTGGCGCTGACAACGACGCCAAACGGGAGATATTAGAACTACCATGGAAAACGCAAATATTGATCTCTTAAAGACCATTAAATAAAACAACACAGTCACAGATGTTTTCATATTTCATTCTCTAGGATTTATGATGATTATATTAACATTTACTGTAAATGTACATATTTTAATACTTTTATTTTTATTTATTGTACAGTAGCATAATTTTATGTGATTTTAATGCTTTTCTAATGATATTACGACTTCAGTATTTGTGATGGACAGACGTCAAATCGAATAAAATGATTTAAACTTGATTTTTTTTTCCATATATTTTTTTGATAAACGACGTATAATCGAGAACGACTTAACTCGAAACGACGTAACCCGAGGTATACCCGTATAATATTTATATATCAAGAACAATTTTAGGTAAATTTATGCCAAATTGGAATTTTTTTTTCGTGTGATGCGTTTCGTCCTTTAGGATTTCATTGGACGAAAGTGATGTTTACGTTGATACACGAGAGGGAAAGCACGAACGAATTTTTTCAATATATATCTCGGTTACTCCAACAGGTTTTCATTTAGTTACTTTTTATTTTTGCTTATTTTTTACATCACTTATGTTATTAAATATCTCACATTGTGATAAGAGATCTGCCAAGAAAGATGAAAGATTGCAAGAACCTGAACGTAAATCATCCACAGTAAATTTACTACATATGTTTATATATAATACTAACAGTAGAGCCCGGCGTTGCCCGGGGATGTAACAGTAAGAGATAGATCAAGTATCGACCATCATAAAGACTGAAAAATAAAATTGACAAAGATTATTGTTTAAGGTTGATGGACACGCATGTCTTAATTAGTTTTTCTTTTTGTTTTGTTTTTTACGAATTGGTCAAACCCAAACTCAAACAAAAACATTGTTTTCAATCGTTATGAGTCTACCGATTGAATAGAATTTTATTATAAACAATTGTCTTGTAAATGGAATTTTTAAAGCATTCTGAATGTAAAAATAAAGAAAAAGTGTGCAAGACAATAAGAAACACTACCTGCCAAAAAAAGTGAAGCTTTGTTGAAATCGGTTGAAAAATGTAAGAAATCCGATCCCATATATAAACGAACACACACACACACAACCAACCTGGGTTTTATAATAAGTATAACTCGATAACTCGATATTGATAAGTATAACTCGATATGAGTTGTCCCCCTTTCATTAATGCCTCTTAATCGTGTTTTCAAATTGATTTCGTGCAAAAACAATTGTGTTTTTCCAATTTTTGGCACTGTCAGAATCACTGCAAGGTAATTTTACGTAGTCCTGTGAAGTTTTGTTGAAATCGGTTGAAAAATGTAGGAAATTCGATCCAATATATAAACGTACAGACAGACAGACAGACAGACAGACACACACACAATCTGCGTTTTATAATAAGTAAGACATTTTCTGTTTATACGTTATTTTATTTTATTTATTTATATATATGTATATATATATATATATATATATATATATATATATATTTGTTTTGTTTTTTTGCATACACTTATTTGAGTAAATGCTCTGTTCTTTAATTAAACAGAATTAATTACATTTACCCGCCTGAATGTTCGAGAAATTTCGAAGAAAGTATTCGTTTTCTGACAGGAATCTGTATCCTATACGGGACCACCGTTAAGTTTTTCCTCATTGCTCTGTATATTATACATTGAGCTCTCTTTATGGATCCATCTTTTTAATATTTTATATTAAAAAGACCTACCTGAATTATCCTTTCCACTTACGGATTTGATATTAATATATATGTATGTATGTATGCATGTATGTATGTATATATCTATATCTATATATCTCTCGATATATAAAGAAATATATTTTAAGGTGTGCTATATTATGGGATCAAGTGTTCAATATCAGAGATAGAGCGTATGTAAATATAGACGTGATCATTAAAGTCAATACTCAGAGGCGACAGACTGAATTTTTTAGGACGAAACGGAAAATCGATTTGCTGAATGCGTAAAATAAACAGGCATCTATTTTGAAAAATCCCAATGAGTTAAACACTCTGGTGTTAATAGATCATAGGTAAATAAATAAAAATGTTAAAACGAAAAATTATATATATATATATATATATATATATATATATATATATATATATGAATAGAAATATACAAAGAACACACACAAACACAAAAATATAGTTTTAAGGTAAGCTATATTTATGGGTTAAAGTGATCAATATCAGGGATAAAGTGTATGGTTAAACGTAATCATCAGGCTTGACGACAGTCTGTTTCAGCTCTCACGATTGCGTTCAAGCATTTTCATGTTGACTTAAATAACATTATATATATATATATATATATATATATATATATACAGTTTTAAAAACTATGAATTTATTGATTTTAATTTTATTAGTCTCTAAGGCCCTTTCAACCAACATCTCTTCCAAAATACGACTTTCGTAAGATAGATAAAATGTGTTATCTTCCCCCCATAAATATGGAATCGGCTATTGCTCAACACTTAGTTGAGAATATAGCCTGTACCAAGTCGTATACAAAAGAGTGGTTTAAAATCGTTCATACGGCTGGTTCCAACAATCATTTGAAGATTTTGGAATCAGTCTGTCGTGATTGTGTTACCATTATTTTTGTGACAGTGTTACCAATATTTAACTTTGGCTAGGAAAAGTGGGATTAAGGACAATCCGTGGACGCAATGCAATTTATATTTGACGTAAATAGCAGGTAGTATAAAATACAAAACTGAACGGAATGATTTCAAAACATAACAATTGTATTTATTAATATTTGATATACATGCATGCGAACTAAAAAGGTAGGACAGAGTCGTGTCCCTTTGTTTTGGTAATAGTTGTACCTGTGTTCATATTAAAAGGGAATAATATTAAACTGTAATTTAGAAGAATAAAGTTTCTTTAGCATGTTTTGAATTGTGTATTGTACAAGTTGGTAAAAGTTCAGAAGAGATTTCAGAGTTCGTACTTGCGTGAATGTTGGTAATGGTCTTTAACGTCTGACCGCAATGGTTAAGACGGGAGTTCTTGAAGATTACATCTTGGTACTTGGTAGCAAGGAATGAGACGTGCGCGCGCGAGAGAGATGAATGAAAAGAAACTACTCAGGGAGCTTACACGTGTTCTGTTTATATAATGGTCGTGTACCACGTGGGAGGCTCCCAGCATATTGAGCGGGAAAACAGATTGGTCGCGTGCAGGCGGTTTGATTGATCGGAACTGACCAATCAGCAAGCTAGATTGAAGGTGATTGACCAATGAATACTTGTTATATATTTTGTAAGATTGTGATGGTGAAAATTATAACAGGAATAGTGCATTTCCTAGCATGGGTTAACTAGCTTGTTGTGGAAGAGTCCACAAGTCTGTATAGGCTTAAGGAAACCTTCTCTCTGCCGGCAGAAAGAATTTGTGATGTCCCTTAATCTGTTGGGGGATATTTTATCTTAACTGCCCCTCGCTAATTATTTACACGTTATTTTCCCTCCCCTCGTTATAAGTATATACACTTGTATGTTATTTTAGCGTGTTTCCCCCACTTTTTTTTGCTCTTCATTTTCGTTATTGTCATTTTCGTTAATTAATTATCCAACGATTGTTTCCTGATGAGATTTTGGTTGAAAGGGCCTTAGAGATTAATAAAATTAAAATCAATAAATTCCTACTGGAAGCTACTTTATCTTTTTTAACCTATCCTCTTAGACTGCCCCAGCAAGCAGTGTTGTGATATAGAAAATGAAAGAAAAAAAAAACAAGATGGTATAAAGTTCGAAATAAAATAGATTTGAGTCATGTGACTACGGCCATAGAAATAAGCTTTAGTCAAGCAGTATACTTGCTTAGACATTTTAAATAGTAAATATCAAATATATTGGAACCTCTTATCACACATGATTTTGCACCATCAACCGCTAAACCTCTATTTGGACGATCTATAGCAACCAGTTAACCTAGCTGGGTGAAATCAGGAAAGGAAGCCCACCGAAAGTAGCTCAAAGAAAAGTCAATGAGCATGAAGATGAACAATAATCTCAACAGCCACTCCAAAGAGCTATTACCACTCTATCCAAGTCAATGTGTGCGGATATTAAACAGGTTTATAGGAGGAGCCTGGTTGCCTAGTGCGGTTTCTTGCGAATGGACTTGTGTCAGACTAGCAAACTTCTCCGTATGAGAATATTTTGATATTCCCTTAGAACATCAATGGTTCATGACAAGTTAGCAATGTAAAAAGTGGACAAACACCATTAGATAAGAAAAGGCATAACAAGATGCATTTTTTTTTTCTTCAACAATAAATTTGGCAAGGTGCAGTAAAGGAGGGAATGCAAAGTAGAGTTCTTGGTCTTTGGAAAAGGCGGTTCAAACAAATCTGCACAAAGTGAGGCTGACGTTAATTGGTCGGATGCTATTGCGCGCCAGGTTCAACAACACATGTTTTATAATGGAACACACCTATTCTATTGTTAATAGACACTCCCACCTATAATAAGTAGGAGTAGTAGTAGCAGTGGGCTGAGAGAGTGGGTCAGTCAGTCGATGTCGGACGACCGTTAGTCGGATATTGAAGTATCAGCTACCCCAACTAGATTATTGCGTCATTACCTATTATATCAAGTTCCTAACGTCGAACCTATTTTAGGACCGACTTAGTACAAATACAAGCCTCCACTGTGAAACCACTACATAACAATTTGGCGACGAGGGATTCGGATTCATACGGAGGAAGAAAAACCTTTTCGTACTACATAACAACATGACAGTCTGGAACCACTATCCAGAAGGATGAAAACCCAAGATGTTCCGTCGTCGAAACATCAAATGGAGCAAAGCTCCACGATAACATACCCACCTGCGTGCCATGGCAATTCCAACGACGAAAAAGGTGGTTCATTTTACCGACCCAACACCAGACACCACACAAACCATTGAGAGATTCAATGAAAACAGTGACAAGAACAAACTGTTAAGCCCCAACGTCACAAGATTTATATCAGACAAAGAACGGAGCCAACAAAGTTCACTCCGTACGAAATCTGGGTAAATTAAAAAAAAAAAAAAAACACCAGCCAGATTCAAGAACTTCATATAAGCAGCAAAGATATACCCGAGCAAAAACGGAGCCTACCCTGATGGTCACACGACAGATTAGGCCCATTAAAAAACAACCGAATATATAGTGATAAATTATTCCATAGCTTCTATACACACCATAAAGGCTTTCACGACATTATCATCGACAACTAAAACTCTATTCTCATATATGTATATGTAATGGTCCGGTTCCTTGTACTACGGTGATAGTCCAAGGTAGAACTAATAAAGAAGAACTCGAAGACGGATATGGAATAACACAGATATATTACAAACAGAAATATATACAGAGAAGAAGAAAGTGTTAGTACGAACAATCAGGTTTAGTAGTAATTGTCTGAACGCGACTTTCGGACTGCCTCTGACTCGACTGAATGACTCGCTCGCTCTGACTGACTGACAGACTCCTGACGGACTTCACTCCAGACTTCAGACTGAACTCCCCTTCAGACAGAACTCTCTGCTTCCTCTTGAGGCGCAGTATTTATTACGTATGGAATAGTCCATTATATTATTATGGCTAAGGTCCCATAACGGTATATCCATATAAACGAAATGTATATCCATATAAATAAACAGAGATGTTGTAGTATTGTTGGTAACCGCCTTCTAATTTTTGATACCGTTACTAGGGGACGATCTCCGGAACTATAAATACTCTGCGATACTTTTTATCACTCTCTTCTGATTTTATCCGTCATTATGTAAGTTACTCACGGGAAAACTCGTTCATTTTTGGGGAAACGCATGAACAACACATACGCACACACGTACGTGCGCACATTCACTCACTTCACTTTAGACCAAAAAGTTTCCACATTTATTTGCTACAAACATTATTACTGTCTTTGTCATTTGTAAACTTTTGTTGTTATAAATCATACATTATGATTTGTTTGTGCATATATAACGGTTCTTTTACATTTCTTTACGTGGCCTCACATAGCGAGTCTGCCATATTTGTTATGGGCATTTGAGGAGACACGCGTGTTTATTCTCTCAACACGTTCACCGGCCCGCAACAGTATCACATCGTATCATTCACCACATGCGCATGAAGACACAACGATTGTAAAACAATCCATGGTATATCCGTTCACGGAATAAAGCTGCTATTCAAGTCCCTCCATCTTCAGGCTATATTACTTACTAACACCTAACATTTCAATTTACACTATTAGATTATTTATTGAAATTCTTAGTAAAAATCGACGAACTTTCCGATCAATGGTTCAATTATATCTACAAGGAAGCGACTCAGAGGGTGGCACACAGAGCCTTGGCAACAGGAGATAACTGATAAGGGACATCCATTAAGCATGGTATGTGGAACTAGAACAGTCTACCCCAGTGAGCGAAATAAAGGGTTCAGTTCGACATTCCAACACCTGAAGTAGGTCGGAGCGTACAACGGCCGAAACTTTGTAATAAATATGGCGACAAAGATGAAGACAATAATCCGAATAATGTAAATAGTGTACAGCTATACCTCATCTCAGAAATATAGACAGAAAAAGAAGGATGTTCTGGGCATCAGCTACCATTTTGATCTTATCGAACTGACCACAGTTACTATCAAGACATGAGTAAATGGTTGTGTCATCAGCGTAGATACCAATTTGAGAGCTCATTAATGGAAATTAAAAACAAAGTAAAACCAAGGATGGGGGTCGGGAACATATGGTCTAGAAGAATGGCCGTTCAGGATAACTTTCATTTCGCGATTTGATAGGAAAACTAGATCAGTTCTTAATTTGTCAGGCGACAAACATTTCAGCTTGTAGAGAAGACCTGTATGCCAAACTATGTCCAAAGCTTTCGAGATGTCCAAAGCTTCATCTCAGGCTTCATCATTCCTATCTAGAGCCTGATAGACTCTTTCCACAATTATTGTCAGTACATCAGCAGTTGTCATGGAAATACGAAAGCCACATTCCTTGTCTCAAAGGAAGACCTGCGATGTGAGATGCTTAACCAAATCAGCATTGATTAGGGCCTCTATGACTTTCCCAAAATGAGGCCTGTGCTTGGAGGGTAGGATGTTTCATTCGAGTTCTTAAAAACCTGGAACAGTAGATGAGGACTTCCAGCAGACAGGAAAGCAAGACTCAGCAAAGTATTTATTATATGGTTCAAAGAGAACATGGCCCAGTTTGGAAGAACACTTCTTAAGGACTATTACAGGAATACCATGAGGTTCACATACTTTGTGTGGATCTAGATTAGAGAAGATAGAAAAAAAGCATAGAAGGGGTTATAGAAGGGGTTATATGCATATCACTCAACAGAGACTCCGTTCTAAGTAGGAAGTTAGGCAAAAATATTACAGATGAGTCAAGAGTAAAGCTTAAGGAGAATTTAAGGGTGAAAGATTCAGCTTTATCATAATAAATGATAACACCTCAAATCGATTGAAGAGAGGAAAAACAGATACCTTACACTTATTTAATACACTATTACTCAGCCGCCGGTAATCACGAGAACCAAAGTTGTTAGATGCAATGCGATGTCTCACTCTCTCGGCAAACAGGGACTCGTTCGAGGACTCGTTTACATTTATTACGACCAACAACGAATAGGCTCCTGTTGTGATGGAAGCTGTCACACTGGTATAACCGGAAATAGTGGTTCCTGTGTTTTATAGCGACCGAGCATGTTGGTGTGAACCATGGAGAGAATTGAGTTTTCATCTGGGATCTTCGAGAAGGGATAAAAGCTTTCATGCCGGCTTTAACCCAAGAGGAAACGTCAGTGGCGCAATTTTCAGTTTGAAGTTTAAAAATGTCAGTCCATGGAGTGTCTCGAAGAAAATCAGTCAGCTGTTTACGGAAAGAGGTCTTATGAATTGGAGGTTCATGTTTAATGTATCACTGGAATAAAATATCAATAGATACTACAGTCATCCTAGTTACCAAGAGGACAGTGTTACGAAGAGCAAGGATAGGAGGTAAGAAATAAGTCAAGAAGTGAAGTCTGTTGTTCGGATTTGTTAGAGAAACGAGTAGGGAAATCCACGATACTAGCAGCATCAGTAACATTAGTAATGTAATGGAATAACCTGTGACTCCTATGAGTGACTACACTATAGGTAGTAACTACCCATAAGTATCCGTAAGGCAACGGGCTACAGAGACGTGCTGGGATCTGTTATTCAGATTTTGGTTACTGTCGAACTCTCTGACTTCGGCAGAGAGGAACCCGGACGAGGCTATGCCGAAAGGCAGGGTCACGTCCGGGGAGGTAGACAGACCAAAACCCATTTAGGCGGAGTTACGGGGAATTTTGGGCCGAGCCTACGGCCTAGAATTGCCCCACATTAAACTCAGCCTTGTGCCACATCCTTCCTTGTGGAGAGGCAGGTAAATACCGACTTGCTGGAATCTGTTCCTGCTGTGCTGGTCAAACTCTCTGCATCCAGGCAGAGAGGATCCCCAGCCAGGGAGATAAGGGGAGATAACCGGTTGATTAATATAACTTTGGGGGAACATATCAACAACAATTTTAGAGGAAAGAATTATGACATGACTAAACTATGAAAAGATAGATTATATTAAGTTTTAAGTTAGAATACGTTCTGATGTCTCCTTCCAATTAAAAAAAAATAGAACGAGAAACAAAATCAGTACAATCTAGTATATATATATATATATATATATATATATATATTCATATATAAGAATTTGATAAATTCTTATATATATATATATATAGTATTTACATTAGTCGGACTATTGTCCTCATCTTTGTCGCCATATTTGTCACAACGTTTCGGCCGTTGTACGCTCCGGCCTTCTTCAGGTGGTTGGAATTTCGAACTGAACCCTTTATTTCGATCGCTGGGGTAGACTGTTCTAATTCCACGTGCCATGTTTGATGGATGTCAGTTATCAGTTATCTCCTGCTAATTTTCCCTCTGAAAGTTCTCCACTGCCTTAACCAGGAATTGAACTCACCTTCTTCACAGGGAACACCATTGGAAAATTCGTAAACTTAAGGAATCAGCACATATGCTAGGCCACAAAAATCTCCTGAGCCGACCAAGCATAGAAATAAATACAATATGGGAACCAGTAATAAGGAGTGCCAGAGAAAAGCAATGATAACAAAGTTGCAATATGAACTCTGGTAAAGACATGCAATGATAACAGCAAAAAATTGCAATATGAGCACTGGTAAAAATGATGCTGAAAACATTAGGTTTATAATACTCAGAAGTTCATACCCAGATGTCCTCAAGGACACATGGCACAGTGGATAAAGGCGTTGGTGAGATCCAGTGACAGACCCAAAGAAGGTGAGTTCAATTCCTGGTTAAGGCAGTGGAGAACTTTTCAGAGGGAAAATTAGCAGGAGATAACTGATAACTGACATCCATCAAACATGGCACGTGGAATTAGAACAGTCTATCCCAGCGATCGAAATAAAGGGTTCAGTTCGAAATTCCAACCACCTGAAGAAGGCCGGAGCGTACAACGGCCGAAACGTTGTGACAAATATGGCGACAAAGATGAGGACAATAGTCCGACTAATGTAAATACTGTACATAATACCTCATCTCAGAAATATAGACATATATATATATATATATCAGAATTTATCAAATTCTTATATATGAATATATATATATTCATATATAAGAACTTGATAAATTCTGATATATATATATATAGAATTTATCAAATTTTATATATGAATATATATATATATATTCAAATATAAGAATTTGCTAGATTCTTATATATATATATATATATAAATAAGAATGTATCAAATTCTTGAGCTGGCATTATTTATATTTTCATAATATCTCACTTAAAAATTTGAAAGATTATTAAAAATATTTGTCTTGTCGTTGAGTATTTTAAAAGATGATTGTTTAGCATCAAAGTACAATTAAAGTGCGCCTGCCTATATTCTGGGATCAGAACCATTGACAGTTTTTGTGACAATTGTGTCGTCATAATCAGGCCGGTTGGCTCATATTATCATTTTACGAAGTATCTGACTCCTTCTGCCATGCTTTTTTATCTTTCCAAGAGTCAGATGAAACCAAAGAATGGAGTATTGCTATCATATCTGGGCGTGAGCTGCTCTCTCTTCCTTTCTCTCACTTGTCTTCTCGCATTACTTGTGCAATAATTTATTAAATATATATCTTCGCGTGGTGCCATTATATTTTTCATTATTTTTCAATTATTAAAAATATTCGTCTTGAGGGATATTTTATTAATAATGAAATGCTAAAAAATGATTGTGTAGCGGCATAATGTTGTCGGGTTAGCTCTTAATTTTCGAAACCGCTACTAGGAAACGCTCTCAGGACTATAAATAGGCAGTGACATTCTGTGTCATCTTTTTTTTTTTATCACTCGATGATGATAAGATGTAGGTCGAACGAGGAAAACGCTTTCCCCACTGGGGTCACACACGCACGTACGCACCTTTCACTTCATTTTCTCTAGGACTTTCTCCTACATCAAACTACGCACACACTAACAATTTTCTTCATTCATGTTCATCGTTTTATAACACGCAATAATATTCTATTGTTTATGTATATACTTATTCTGTTAATACATACTTACCGTTTGCATATATATATATATATATATATATATATATATATATATATATATATATATATATATATAAAGAAAGAAAAACAGTAAGATATATAATCCGGTGTTCTTATAGATATTTTTATTTTTACAAATTAGTGCTCAATGTAAATTTACAGAGAATTAATATTATAAATTAATTGATTTAAAATATGTTTTTTTTCGCTACACAGTTCTAACCATGTTTCAAAAATGGAAGCTAAAAACTTCGAATTTAATTTTGTAATTAAAGACATTAGTTCCATTTCATCCTCAAGCGAATTTTGGAGTAGTTTTATTGTTATTCTTTTCATTTCAGAAAAGTAGACTTTCTATAGTTGTAACTGTAGAAATGAATAGTGATTTCTTTGAAGGATATATTGATTTTCTAATCCTAGCTTTGATGTGGCACAGGCCGAGTGTATGGGGTAACCATTGAGGATCGAAATCACTATTGAGTCGTAATTGTTTTAGAGAGACAAGCGTGCTAACCATTACACCACGCCGAGGTGCCCAATCTTTGAAGGATATAATTGTGAAAGGAATGAAAAATGACTTTGAAATTAGATATCACTTTCCATGCCCCAAACCCGTTATGTTAGCTAAAAAGTCCAACTGATATTTCGAATATGAAAAAACGTAGACAAAGGATAGATTACGCCTAAACTGACGGTGAATGGAAGTTAGTGTGTAAAGTCATGTTATTTCTTGCTTGTGACCGTAGTATCATTCACCCATATGAATCTGACATTGTATTCGGTCAGAATCTTGACGATATCACAATACATGTAACGAGATCACCATCAGGATTCCTATTCGATACATGTCATAGGAACATTTTTTTTTCTAAATTACTAAAATATACAATTGATTTTCTGTTACAGCCTAACATAATTTAGGTTTTTAGTTTCAAGAGCTTTTGCCGGAATATCTTTCAACAAATATAGCAAAAAAGATGTTTACTAAAATAGAATTCGTTTGGTACCAGGTCGAATAGAACTGGGTAAAAAGATTGTGTTCATGTCTTGAAAATAAGCACTCCTAGGCTTTTATCTTGCTTTGGACACAAGTCACTAACACTGTTGATCGATATAAATGGTGTTCCAATAACTTAGACCGATTTTAAATGTGAATTAAGTTTAAGCGTCTAATGATTTTTTTCTTTCTCTTTCAGATTTGGCAGATATTTTTCACACATTATTTTTCACACATAATTGCCATGACTTAAAAAAGTATTGCTGGTAATAGTTAACTATTTGCCCATAGCTGGAACCCTAACAGGTGCTACCACCCCGGGTCAGGGTGGACTTGAGAACACCAGCAATTAATAGGTGATTCCACGCTCCTCAAAACTTCCTGATTAGAAGCCTTGCTGCTGGACATAGTTCAACGTCTTACCCAGGACGCGGATGTAGTTTAACGTCTTACCCAGGACGAGGTATTCAAATTAGATATTCCTGCTTATATTCTAAATGATATTTATTAGTAATATATATAAAAACCTGATAAATGCTACAGATTACCAAGTGACCGCTCACAGTCAGGCAGTTCGCTGTCAAACTCGCAACAGGATTGTCGAACTCTCTGCCTTTGAACGAATTTAAATGTAAATTAAGTTTAAGCGTCTAATGATTTTTTTTCTTTTTCTTTCAGATTTGGCAGACATTTGGGCGATATTATTTTTCATACATAATTGCCATGACTTAAATAACATTGATGGGGACCGTGTGTGTTAGTGTATTGTTGCATTAGGAACACCTGCATTTATTTCCTGCTAGAAAAGTGCAACTACAAGAAAATGGCCGGAATTGAATTAAATCCAACTGAAGATAAAGAAGAGAAACAAGACCGATATATATATATATATATATATATATATATATATATATATATATATAAACAAATATATGTATTAAAGAAAACAATTTTACAATGGACAATAATATTTGTGTGTGTGTAAACATTGGTGTCTGGTCTCTGGTGAATGTTCGTATTTTGGTGAATTTTCGTACGTACGTGTATGTGTGTATAATGTTCATGGCGTCTCCATAAATGGGAAGACGCAGATCTTATATATATATATATATATATATATATATATATATATATATATATATATATATATATATATAAGATCCGCGAGATAGGGTGAGTCATCATAGCTTGTGATGATTTGATTGTCCAATCTTGTGATGGAATCATAAAAGCCTTTTCAACTCGAAGGAAAGCAAAAATAAAATAAAATAAAATAAAAATAAATAAATAAATAATAATAAACATACAAGAAAAATTCTTTTTAATTTTTATCAGCGCAATTTGGCAGGAAAGTCATCACATAAGACTATATCATAAAGCTGTCGGAGTTAGCTCTTCCTTAATTCCCTAATTGTTCACTAGGGGTCGCTCTCCCACCACTCTAAATACTGGGTGACTTCTTGCCTCGTTCTCTTTTTTACTTCGCATTACAGCGGACACATTTAAAAATGTGATTTCTCGCAAAAAATCCGCGTTTTCGCCCATTTGTGGGAAAACCCGTACGAACATTCACCAAAATACAAACTCTTTACTTTCACACACAAACACAAATGTTAATGACTTTGTCACTTGTAAATTTGTTGTTTAATACATATATTTGTTGACATATATATATCGGTCTTGTTTGTTTTCTTTACCTCTTTGGTTGGACTTAACTTGAGTCCGCCATTGTTCTTGTAGTTGGACCTTCTAGCAGGAATAAACAGCACGTGTCCCTAATTCAACAACACGTAAACACACGGTCCTCTACAAAGCCATTGAAACTTTGAAGACATGAAGACGTGGATTTTTTTTTTATTAACCTTTCCCGTAGGCAGTATGAACGGAGGATGAAAAGCTTTTAGTAAGAAGGGTGAGTCATCATAATTTGAAGGTGAAGGTCAACTCTAGATTTGACCCGGTTCGTGCCCACTCATTTTGACATTAAGTTCTTCTTTCTCTCTTTCATATACGCACGCACACACATACTTACACACATTTATATCAACGACTTTCCAGATGACAGTTTCTAACTTGTCATTTATGCTGATAAGACAATTATTTAATCCTGTCTTAATAGTAAGGCTAATAAATTAAACTGACAGAAGCCCTCGTAAATGACCTTCAATCATTTGTTTACTGAGGCAAGAAATAGCTTGTAAATTTTAAGCTGTAGACCTTATCTAACATGGTCCTATTATAGAAAGGTCAAAATTTTTTATATCTAGTTGTAGAAATTGGTAATTATGTTTCTGTTGCAATGGAATGTCCCACACTCCCTATCGTTTATGTGAACTGACTATATCAGTAGCTATATATGGTGAGCATAATCATAGCTGATGCTAACCTCCAAGAGAACAACTCGCTGTGGCTTCTTCGCCTCATTTTACTACTGACATGAAGTGAAGCGATTATATTGAATCAATTGCTCGGACTGTTGTTAAGAACGTTGGTTAATTGTGTCGTGCCAGACAATTTTTCTAGTTAGAATCCATCTTGCACATTTATAAATCTACCATTCGATATGGCTGTCATATCTCGTTTGGTGCCCCGTCTATATATTTCGAGTCCAAAAAGAGTCTGTAATATTATCGGTCCTGATCTGAATGTCGAAATATTAAAGATGGTCCCTGTCTTAATCTTTGTTGAGACTCAAGCTCACTCCAGAGCTCAAATAGAACTCTTATATACGAACCAAGCTAATAACTTCTCATCATCAACGGGCTGACCCTAAATTTTCTCTAGCCATGATGAATGTTGTACTTTTAATGATGATCCCTGTCTTGAACGTCTATTGAGACTCAAGCTCACTTCAAACCACAAATGGAACTCGTACACATAATCCATTGGTAAAGGTGCTGCTGGGAAAAGTGAACATTTTCTTGCTCCGCTCTTGAAGTACCAGGCTCCCCTTGCCATGCGCTATTCTAACAATAGTCAGATCAGACGGAAAGATGTAACATTGAAGTCATATTTGGGCAGGGCTGCCCGGGTCCTATTTTCCAGTCTTGATAGAATTCAAAATTATTTACATTGTTCGGGCTACCATCCTCATCTTTGTTGCCATATCTATCACAACGTTTCGACCGTTGTACGCTCTGGCCTTCTTCAGGTGGTTGGAATGTCGAATTGAACCCTTTATTTCGCTCGCTGTGGTAGACTGTTCTAGTTCCACGTGCCATGTCTAATGGATGTCAGTTATCAGTTATCTCCTGTTAATTCTCCTCTCCAAGTTCTCTACCGCCTTAACCAGGATGAGGGCTTAGCAATGGGCTCGCCATTATCACCAGCAATGGCGAATATATACATGGAATACTTTGTTTAAATTTGTTTCGCAAATTTGTAATTCACTTTTCTCAATTTGAAAGAAATATAATAGTCAGTAATAAAACTTAAATAAATTTGTAGAGCCGTGTTTATTTCTTCGTTTTATCAACGCATATTCCTCCACATATATCCTCCTATTATGTACATTTAATTTCTCATTACAACAGCTTCATTCAGTAACTTTGAGTGGCTCTTAAGTTTTTTTTTAAGTGAATAATAGTACAGAAAAATGAAATAAAGAAATAGAATATAATCTAGACTGCGTTAGGAGTAGTTTCAACACCACAAGTTGTTACAAAACCAAAATATTAGCCTAAAACCACGAGTTATGTCTTTAAATAGCATCGCAACATCTAGACTCTCATGTGGATGTCATGCATGGCATCATTTAGAAACTAGCTAATTCAGAAATGCCTAGACTATCAGCCATATACAACAGTTTTCGCATATCAGTTATTAAAAATGGCTTCAAGCCAATGTATCATTTACACATTAAAAAAGACAATACTTTATCAGATCTTATAGACTGGCGCTACAGAGTTACAAAAACAGAATTTTACCAAGTAGCAAAAACCGCATCACTTGAAAACTTCAAACAGTCGAAACTTAAACAGAAAACACATTTAACTAGAAAGGAAAATAATGATGTAATCATGACGTTGACTTTCCACACTGCATTAAAAGTAGGTACCTCCACTTGGTCGCTGAAAAACAGCATAGCATGATGAAAAAAGACCCAAACTTAATAAAAACAAAGTTTTATCGTCAAAATGTTTATTATTAAGAGGAAAGACCAAAGTATTTATAATTATAATTATAATTATTAGTCTTTTAATCCTTTCGAGAACGTTCGAACCTTTGGTTAAAATCCTTTTTTTCTTTTACGTCAGCGGTCGACGATAATTTACGATTAGTGTTTTTGCACTTTTTCCGGTGAAAAACATTGATTTGGAAATTCTTGAAAAAAATCAAATAATTGTTGGATTTTAATGAAACTTTCACGACTTATTCAGAAATGAATAAAATTATTTTTGAATAGTGTGTTGTACTGTGGAATCTTTTTTTTTTTATCATTTTTTGTAATATTGCCTGCTCTTTTTGGTAGAAAATAAACATTGGGCATGTTTTAAGTGTGCTGTAAATGGGGTTTATTTCTTATAATATAAACAAGTCATTATTGTAATTTAAAAAAAAATAATGGGTATAGGATACAAATCCTATATTCCAACAAATGAATAAAAAAACACAAAGTAGATTTGCTCACCCGCAAAATCGGATCAAAACGACCAAAAACAGATTTCACAATAAGGTGTGAAATTAATTTTCTGACCAATGAAAGGAGGCGATTTGCTAAACCAAAAAAAAAAAAAAATAAATACAGAGTTTTCAAGTCAGTCGCCAGTCAGTCAGTCAGAGAAGGGCGCAAAAGATCACAGAAGATTGACAGTAAATTTCATCACTGACTCAAACTTACACAAAGAGCCGAAAAGTGGAGTAGGAAGGAACAACAACAACAACAAATTTACAACTGACTTCAAAACAATTTATAAGTACATTTTCCTTTTATCTTTATTCCTCATTCAACTTAAATTGCTCGCCCCTTTTTTATTTTACAACTATACAAAAACAAAAGAAACAGACATTATTCTGCTACTCTGTTAAAAGACAGCGAACACAGACATTTTTATCAAGATCACATTTTTGCTTAAACGAACTAAAACATTAATCTTTTTTACCCTATTCACAAGATAATAAATATACAATGATCTATTTTTTATAAACGTTCCTTATCGTGTTGTTTCTTCTTGAAATTTGCGTTGTATTTTGTGGGCAGGGTATCCCGTATTAAATTCTCCTTTAATCCGGGTACGCTGAACCCCACAATGGGTTTAATTTTTTTTAATCCCATCCTATTTCTGATTAAAAAGTTATTTTTTAGAGATTGAGCTTTTCTTAAAGAACGAAAGTAATATGTACCGGGCTATAAGTACCAACAGTTGTTGCATTCTCACGCATCTATTGGTAACAGGTGGTTATCCATGGTCGACCAACGATAACAACTGAATGCAGCTGGTAGTTTAGAGTTTCAACAAAGTCCGTTGTTGCGGCTTATCACCTAGTAGATGCAGTTAACCGTAAAGTTTACAAAATGTCTAGGCTCCGACAGAAGGAATAACCATTGGGTATATTAGCCCTCTTCCTCTGGTATACACAGCACTCGTTTCTGCCATTGCCAACAGGTGGCGTCTTTTATAGCTAACGAGCGGAAGGGTTCTAGAATCCCCGTGTCTATAAAAGACATGTAGTAATTTCTCTTCGTTTTTTTTTCTAGATGTTTACAACGTCGTCGTCAGTCGGCGGCCAGGCAAGCGAACACATAATTTTAACACAGTCTCATTAAAGAAAATGTACCCTTCGTTTAGGGATTGAATCTGCATTTTCTTTTATTTTTATCCGCATGGAAACCATCTTGTAGACTGGCGTGCTTTTATTGTTTCAGCCCCGAGAGAACTATAGCAACACTATTCGATACTTCTCGGCTGGTGGATATCATTCTTACTTTTTAAGATAAAAAAAACTAAAACAAATGAAGGTTGAACTGAAAAAAAAGATATTTCTTGCTGTTATCAGTTATCAATTAAGTCGGTTTCCTTTCAAGTTAGGTAGTATCAGGTTTCTCCTTGTCATGGTAGCAAGGTGAGCGTATTCCGGGAATCACGAAGCTAAAGTCGGGTAACCCCTGTCGGAGTTAACTCCTCCTTTAGTTCGTTAACCCTTTCACCGGGGGTCTCTCTTCCCTGGCTATAAATAGTCGCTGACCCTTCGCCTCTTTCTCTTTTTCCCTCAGGCCTTTGGGCCAACACCTGGAGGTAAAACTCTCTTTTTCCTCAGGCTTTCAGCCTTATTACCTCGAAGATGTGAACGCTCACAGAGATAGCGTTTCCCAAATGCTGGGAACACGCTAAGCACAATACACACACACATACGCACATATATAATATTCACACACACACACTTTGTAACTGTTCCATGTAACTTGTTATTGATATATATATTTGTATACATATATTATCGGTTTTGTGTTTGTTTTTTTTTGTATTCTTTGGACTTAATTAAAGTCCAACCTTTTCATGTAGTTGGACCGGCTAGCAGAAAAATCTGAACCCCACATGTGTTCTTCTACGTCTACTCAACAGCATCACATCCACGGTCCCCTACACCCCCAAGAAGAGCTTTTAAGCGCGAATAAAACATTGTAACTCCTGCCTTTTGTACTGCTTGGGCACAATTTGCGTGTAGCTATGCTGCTGTGTCCTTTTGAAAATCGTCATCCATAAAAATGGATTGGATAGATAGGTTTCTTTATTTTCTTTTAATGCGTTTTCTTAATTGACTAAAAAACAATTTTTTTTTATTAACGTTGAACCGAATTTGAATATTGTGTGCCAACTCGTAAATGATTTCTCTAACGGGCTTTTTTTTTTTTTTTTTTTTTTTTTTTTAATTTCCAGTGTGTTAACTTCCGTTAAGATTTTTTTAAGAGAGTGACAAAACGAAGCAGAGGAAAAGATCGCGCAAATCCCATGACCTATCAGGGTCGTAGGGGCATCACACGTACTGCAGCCGCAGTAGAAGTGGTATTTCTTGGGCAACATAGCCTGACGGAACCTAACCCTCTCCAAGCCGGATTGAATTCAGAGTTTCCCTTCTCCTAGACCGATTTCCACACGTCCGTCATGCTATTTAACCCATAGCTGGAGGAAGAAGAAGAGGATTCATATCTTTCCCAAGGTTATTAGCATGCAAGTGAATGTAATGGATCCGACTGGAATTCGAACTCGGCTCTCCGATTCCTCAATTCATTACTCCACCGTGCCTTTTTAAATACAGTGTTGTTTCCGGTGGAAAGAGAAAAAGAGTGTAACGGTTTGAACGGCCGTAATTTTTTTTTTTTTTTACTTTACAAATGTGTCAGCACCCCCCCCCAAAAAAAACAAACAAAACAAAACAAACAAACAAGAGGAACAACACAAAAACTGTTTTTATAATAACAAACAATCTTCATTTTATTGTATGACATACAAATCAATCAAGTGTGTGATTTTTATATTGTAAAAGTTGTAATTAATAGCAGGAGTTTTTTTTTTTTACCTTTAACTGTGTGAGAATTTCTTCTCACACAGTTCAACCCTTGGCAGAGACAAGAAAGCCAAACAATTCAACAAGGCCTACCTTAAAACTTAAAACAAATTTTATTGTATCCTTGCAAAAAAAGATTTTGCCCTTTTTTGCCCCTGGGAACAGGGCGGGGTAGTTCTTCAATGAATAGGTAGTGTCTTTTACTTCAGTAGGACACAATTGGTCTCTACGAAGTTGGAGAAGCTGGTATTTGCTGGTCGTTGGTGGAGTAGAAACTCGGCTGTTGTCGAGATCATTCATAAAGTTCTTCGTGTAAACGTACACATTTGACGACAGTCATTATGACTGAATTCTACAGCCTTGAAGGAATTAAGCTGGGACATGAAGTCGTCTCTGAAGCATTACCATTTGGTTGCTGAAAGGAATCATAGCCTAATTATTTAGGCTTGTTCTCGGGCGCTAATAGCCCTGCAAAGATATTCAAAAATGAGTCCGGACATTTCCAACAATTTTCCGCAACTGAATCAAAAAGGGCACGGGCCGTTAAAAATGCCCGCGAAAAGCAAAGTCAAAATTCGACCAATGAAATTGGTCGTTACAAATCAGCCAATAGGCGCTTAAATTGCAGAATTTCTTAGACCTGAAAATTCTTAAAGCCTTTTAAGAGAAAACATTTTTATCTAAAGTCACTGAAAAGATTTCAGTTCATGAAATAAAGTTCAGTCTCAATGAAAAAAGAATGTTTTTCGATAAAAAAAAAAGTGTTATAGACTGGAAAGTTCGTATGAGAAGGATTTTGAAATTTGTTTAGTGAAAGGAAACTGTAAACTTCACTTGCAATTTGTAGTTTTTAAACTTCTGAATAAAATTTATCGTAAATAAGTTGAAATAACTTGCTGTTTAAATTGTTCACCGAAGAGAGTGTTGCAGGCCCGGTAGGGTGCAGTGCTGGTTTATTACTAAGTGGCCTTGTGCCAGACACCACACTAAACTACCGAGTCTACAAGCAAAGTAAAAAAAATAAAAATGTGCGTGAATGAACAACGAAGAAATGTGGTTAATCCGCACGTGCATAAAATAAAATATATTAAGATAGCCGACACAGAATGACAGAAAAAGACTGGATTCCAACAAGAGTAATTTTTATTAAATGCAGGAAAAACAAGTAAATTATCCCGTAGTAGGAATCAATGAAAAAGTTCCGCGCCAAAAGTAGAAAACAAGATGGCTAAAGGCGGGAAAAGTTCTTGAAGAAGGAGGTTCCAGATAAGTCAATGTACATGATAATATACATACAAGGAAAAAATTACTCACTGCGAGTTTTGGCTAATGTGAGTGAAATGTTATGTATATATTTTTTTCTTTTTTTGTACTGGTTCAAAACAGATTTATGACGAGGCCCAAAGGGGACGACGGATTAATCATTAATATTTTGTATGTTCTGCATCGTCTCGGAGAAGGACTTTGAATGACGAGTCAAAAAGGACGAGGAATTAATTATCTGGTATTTGCATTGTAAGATATCCCTCGTCTGCCAACCTTGCATATTGACATGGCTAAAAATGAGTCTGCTTAGGTACGAGTCTGGATCACCACTGACTTTTTTGAAACAACAGTTTGTCGTTGACGTCACAAATTTTTTTCGCGGGAAGATTTCAAAAATCTAATTTGCATAGCAGGTCGTTTGACTGCCGACCAAAACAGTTACTACTGTATTAGACCGAAAGAGGGAGAAAGGGGTGTCAAACGCGCGTGCGCGCCAGCGAGTGTGAAAGAAAGGGAGGAAACTCGCGCGCGCGTAAAATGTCGTAGATGGAATAATACATTATTCCACAAGAGATTAATATGAGTGAAAGCTGAGAATATGATGAATCGAAACTTATAGCTGCAGAAGATTTTGAAGTAATATTTCTCGCTGGTGAATATTGGCAAGAGGCGAAAGTTGTATCCACTTGGACGGCATGTTTGTTGCTGAAGAAAATCTCACTGTTAGAAGTGTGTGTGTGTGATAGCGTCTTCATAACGTTTTCCCTTAAAGAGACAAACGCGACCTTTCAACAGAACTACATTGCTGCAGGGTCTGAGAAGACAGGAAAGAGGAAGAAAAAAGATGTCGCTAAGTATTTATAATGTTGTATGTCACGTGATAGGCTCGAAACACATAGACACATTTTTGGCGGTAAAGTAATTTTAACCGTGCGGACGTAGACGAAAGCATGGTATTAGCATTAATTGACCAATCAGGAGTCAGAGAAATATCAAGGCTCTGTGATTCACTTTTTTTTTTTTTTACAGATTTTGTCGATCGCAGTACTGTTACCTAGGAAATGTATTGGAAATCTTTTTTAACCAATGGAATTAGATGACAAATGAAATATAATTAAATTGAAGTAGAACACTAAAAGAGCAAGTAAATAAATACTTTACAAGTTTAAGTGAACGGTTAGCAAAAGAGTGACAATGAGAGACAATAAGGTCACAAGTAGCAAACCGCAGAAGACAGGAAACTGTGGAGAGCCATGATTTTCTACGTACAGTAAAACCTCGAATTAACAGTCACGGAAACAACGGACTCCGGATTTATCTTTAAAACTTTTCAAACTTTAAGGTAAAAATAGAATACAAACTGTATTTATTTATACAATAATTTCGTACTGTACTGGGTGTTTTTAGGTCACGAAAAAAGTGCTTCAAATTAACGGACAAATGATTTTAACTGAGGACTCCCCCACACACTATTAGTCCGTTAAAATGAGGTTCTACTTTTTTTTTAAACGGACATGCTACATAAAAAAAAACCCAAACTATGTGAATATTGTCAGCTGAATATCAAGGAAGCCAGTTCTGTTTGTAGCAATGTGGTGCCGCAGATGACGAAGGCTGAACACTATGTGTTCTGTTGCTTACTAGGGGTTATGAGAGTCGTGATTTGGACGACGCGTCAGAAGGATTCCATGAGGGCGAGAAGTTCACTTCTTCCCAACTGATCTTGTTCTTTAAGCATCAGCTTAAAGTCAAGATCAGGACGGAAAAACGGCGGCTCACCTCATCGGAATTCAGCAAAAGGTGGGTGATTCTTGCGCGAATGTGCCGAGTAAAAGGGCTGACCTTGAGTGGCATCTGGATGCCGGTTAGGCATTAAGGATATTGTTTTCCTGGGTTTAACATAGGCAACCCATCCCGGAGTTAGGATAGATTAGGTTTTTGTATTTTTTTCTTTTAGTTTTTCTATTCTGGTAAACTTATCTAGGTGTATTTGCTCATTGGTCCCCTTTTATTTCTGTCCCCATTTTCTTTTTCCTTTAGTTTAACTCCCCATCCCTCCCTCGTTTTAGGTGGTCAGTGATGTCAGTTCTCTGGTAGATGCGGGGCGCTTTTCGTTTTCGTGCGTGTGTTTTTCGTATTTGTTGTTGTGTATGAATGAGTGTGTGCCTGTGTGAATGCTTGGGATGAATGAGTGTGGCTTTATTTTTCATAAGTCCCGCATCGATTTCGTCTGGTTAACTGATATTTCTGCCACATTCAATAGTTTGTGGGGGGTTTTATTACTAACACTAATTTTATTTGGTTTCTTGTAAATATTATTTTGTCATTTTGTATATATTTCATTGGGGATCTTTTTAGAAGTTGTTGTGTTTTATGCCCTCCCCCCACAGACAATATTTGTACATAAGGGATTATTTAGGTTTTTTCATGGAGTCAAAGAGGCATTTTGGTGTATGTAGTAAAGAAAGGTATGGATAAATGTGTTGTTTTGGTGAAAGGAATATTGTTCAGTATGATAGGGTCAGTGGATGTGGCTAGCTAAGTTTTAATCTAAGACAAGTGATGACCGTCCTTTACCCCAACCCCCTTTTCGGCCTTGTGCCACATTTGTACCTTAGTACAATAAATAATGTCAGCTGAATATCAAGCAATAATCCGTTAGAATTATCTGCCCTTGGAAATGCAATTGTCATCATCAGATTCATTTCAACTCATGTCAGCATGACTACGACAGAAAAATTTATCGTTCGACCTGGTCGCGTTGAAGATTGCGATGAGGTACACAGATTAATCAAGGTAAATATAATTTATTTATGTTGTTTTAATCATAGAAGTGTCATTATTACAGAACATTTTTGAGATAGGGAGCAATCGTTTCGTAACAAACCGCTAGCAAACAAAGCGAGTCGTCGAACCAAAACAGTGTTGATGTCAAATTGTTGAAATTGATTTTTAAACAGCATTTTTTTTTTTTTTAGATTACTTCCTTTAATAAAAAGGATTTTATTGTCATCGATAATTTGAATATCAATGACATTTTGGAGTCATTAAGCAAACATTGAAAAAAAATTAACTTGCTTCAGTTTTTTTTTTTTTTTTTTTAATCGTTTCCAGAGCCAATAAATTAAAATTATTAAAACAGCTTTGAATAATTACAAAAAATTAATCTTTTCACTAAAAAAATAGATGAAAAACACTTTACCATCCTTAATTCTTTTCTTACCCATTATGATTTAAAAATAAAATTATTTTTTATTCCTACTTTACTCACGCGAAAAATATGCCCAACTTTTTAATTATACTGACCTCGGCCTTTCGGTTTCTGTTGCGTTTAAAAAATGAGTAATTTTATTTTAAATGTTTTATTCTAATAATTCAAAAACCCCCTCAAAAAAAAGAAAAGAAAAAATATAATAAAACAACTGTAAATCACTGACTAAAGAAGACGAAGCGAGTATTTTTTTGTTTAAAAAAAATTACGCCCTCCCCTTTTCTTTTTTCTTTCTTCTTTTACTCACATCGCATTGTAGAGGCAGATCTTTTTTTTTTATCCCCCTAAAAAAAAAAAATAAAGATTAACAACGTAATCCTCTCCCCAGGATCTCAGTTAAACCGCCACTTTTGCCTTGAGTTCTTATTTTAATTAATTAATTTATTTATTGAGAAAATTCAACACTGACAAACTAAACACTAGCCATGAATAAGAGAGCTATTTTGCTTTATTGATAAAAAATACGATACATTAAAAAATAAAAAAATACCAAACAGAAAAAACTAATATTGAAAGTAATTTCTTCTTTTTCCTTGGTGATTTTTTGACAAACAACGTTTTTTATGTTATCTGCTTTTTCCCTTGAATAAAAATAAAAAAAATAATAAAATCTAATTAAAATTTAATTTAATTAGATTTAACCATTACCTGTGTACGATCTTAAACTTAAAAAATAAATAAATAATTTATTAATAAGACATAGGAAAAAAACTGCCAATTTTGTTCTCGGCTTCTTCATAGAAAATTAAAAGAAAGAAAAAATAATTGAATGAAGCAGACGATTTTAAATTATAGAAAAATTAAGGCTACAGTTACCAACTCTAAACTTAGCGAACCACTTCTGTACAGATCTGTCAGATAAAGCAACTTCATTTTACACAGCACGTCTTTTTTGTTGCTTGCTAAGCATTTTTGCCTTTACAGTAAAAAAAGCATCACGTATCTAAAATGCACCTTATAATCTTCCATTTTCATAGGGATGCAAAATTGACACGAATTAAGTAATTTTAAACTTTCCTCCTCAAGAGATAGTTTGAAGTGTGCTTCCTTCAGAAATGTAAGAATATTAAATCTGTCGATAAATTTGACGTATTCTAACATGTTGGAACTTAGAGTGTGTGTGTAGCCCTTTAGTATCGGAGATAGAACATTTATAGATATAGACATTGTGGACATAGGAATAAACAGTGCATAGTGACTGTAAAGTTTCATGCTTCAATGCAATATTAAGACCAATGAGATCTTACAGAATTTGTAGGGATATCACACTGAAATATGAAACTAGTAATCATTATATAGTGTTGATTCATATATTTTCACTGTCTATATCTATAAACGTTCTATCACGAAGATTGAGCACCCTTCCTTCATAAATATAGCAAATTTGAAATATCTATCTATCTATCTATCTATCTATCTATCTATCTATCTATCTATCTATCTATCTATCTATATATATATATATATATATATATTTCCATATTCATTGATGGTACGACATTAAAAACTGTTGATTGAGGCATTCACATATCTTGGATCAACAGTCTCTTCTGATGGAAAAATGGGCAGAGAAATCCAATCCAGAATAGCCAAAGCCGGCACAGCATTCAGTAATCTTCAACATGTTATGGAACACCAAAGACGTCTCTCTCAAAGTAAAGATTGACATATACAGATCCGTCATTCTCTCAACTCTATTGTGCTGAAACTTGAACCCTGTACCGCAAACACATAAATCAACTTGACACTTTTCCTATGCACTGTTTTCTTGTCATATGTGATATAAAATGGGATCACAGGGTTAGGAATAGTGCTATACTGAAAAAATGTAACAACATCAAAGGCACTGAAACCATTCTAGCAAAGATACAATTTAGGTGGGCTGGTCATATTGTGAGAATGGATGAGCATAGGCTTTTAAATAAGGTTCTGTATGGACAACTGCCAAACTCCAAGCGTTCAGTTGGACGTCCACTTTTACGCTACAAAGACAAATTGAAAGACAACTTGAAACGTCTCATCTTTGATCTGAAAACCTGGGAAGCCAAAGCCTCAAACCGAAAGGAGTGGCGTAAGACATGTTTTATTAAGTTAAAGAGTTTTGAAGACAGTAAACTGAAGCACCGTGATCAGCTTTGTCAAGTTCTGAAGCAGAGATGCTATCAAAATCATGCTTTAAAAAATTTAATCTGTTAGTGTGGCTTTGTTGCCTGCAGCAAGGCTGGTCTACACACTTAAGAAAGCACAAATGAAATATGTCTTTCCCTTACCTGATTTTCTCCATAATATCCTCTGCTAGCATGCATAAATGTATAACAAAAGGCACCATCCATTTGTCATTCACGATAGGGAGAGTCCACCATGTAAAATGAGGTGAGCAAACAATGGGTATTTCATCAGTGCCAAACATGAGGTCATATGTGCAGGTGGAGAGAAAAATGAGAGGAGACTATGACTTATAGTAGACCAAGATATGAAGAAATGTGTTCTGGGATATGATCAACTGACAGAATTCTTGAAGTTAAACTGTAAGGGAAGCCTTTTAACATCTTCATCATAGTTGTATATACACTGACAGCACAAAGAAAGGAAACAAAAAATTGAAATGTTTTACTAGACAACACCAAGGCTTAATGCAAAGTCATCATGAGAGGCCTGAATGCCAAAGCAGGGAATGTGAGGGATGGTGAAATAATTGGCAAATTTGGACTAAGAATTTGTTGTAACCTAGGGAAGGTTACTGAATAGAAGAATCATACAAAAGTTGGTAATGAACGATAATACTTAGGACAAGAACAACACATATAAGATTTGCCAGTGGCACATAGAAGAAATAGTCAATTGTGAGAAGGGAGTCAAGTGAATTCCACAATAAATCTCCAACTGTATACCAACATACAGTTTTTACTACTGTATTCATGTGAATGGGAACATGTCCATTATCATCTGTAGGTATGCTACAACAGAATTCATGATGAAAGCAGAGAAAAATTGATCCAATGGTGCACAGGTAATTTTTTTCTATCCCTGTAGATTAAATAAAGGATTCAATTCTCTGTAGGTTACCCATATTGATATACACCTGAGGGAGGTTGGAGAGCACAACAGCTAAAATATAAATAGTATAAAGAATGACCAACTTTCAGTAATATGTAACCTTAAAGTGAAACTATGGAAATTGAAAAGGGTCAAGGCAGAACTCAAATTGCAATAAGTCAGACTCTTGAATGTCCTGAATTTAAAAGAGAAGTATATGGAAAACATTAAAAGCAAATAAAACGAACTAAATAAGATCGTAAATTTGAAGTGGACACATTAAATGTAGCAAATGAGATCATCCCAAAGAAAATATGTAAAAATGAATGGGTGAGAATTAAATTCTTGACATGATGAAAAGGTGACAGTGCATTCCAATGTCAAGATATGACACAGAATATAGAACACTGCACAAAGAAATTAGGAATAAATGCATCCAGGCTAAAGAGGAATAGTTCAATGAAAAGTGCAGAAATAGAGAGAATGGGTGTTACAGATAATGCAGATATAGAACTAGTAGTACAAAATTTGTGTCCATCAACAGGATGCATAAAATCTAAGGATCCAAACTGATAATGGAGAAAGAAAAAATATTTCAGAGATGGAACAAAATACATCGGCAAACTTTTCCACAATGAAAGAAGACAACATGAAATACAGTGAAATAATAAAGGACCAGAAATATAAAAGCCTGAAATGAAATTAGCCAAGGGTCAAATTGAACAGGGACAAAACGGAATTGTAATCAAGATGCGAGCAGATTTGGATGATTTTGGCTTTGACAAAATTACAGACATAATAAATGAAATATAAAACAGTTGTCATATAGAAGACCTAAGCAGATCCATTTTCATAGCATTACCTAAGAAGCCAGGTGAAAGCGAAATACATCAGACAATCTACCTAATGAGCTACATAAAACTTATCTGAATTTTGATGAATAGAGCATACAGCAGAATTAGACCAGAAATAGGACAAGAACAGTATGGTTCATTAAAGCTATCGGAACAAGGAATGTTATATTTATGGTCAGAATTATATCAGGCAGAGTAATACAAATGCAAAAGGATGTATGCCAATATTTTATAGATTAGGCAAAAGTGTTTGAGAAAGTACAACACAAAGATATATTTGAACAGCTAGGAAAATTTTATTTGAGTTTGTTTTTCTGGTGCTATAAAATTAGAATATTCTAGAAAAAAATAGGATCGATAGGGGATTTTTCCACCAATCAGATGCAAGAAATTCAAACCTATGATAATGGGAATGTGAAAAGCTTTTCTGTTTAAAAAAAAATATATTCAGAACTTAAAAAAAAACAATAGTATTTTTTTTAAGCATTTCACCCCTAGCAAGGTGGGAAGCAACTAGCACGCAAGGGGTTATAGAGGATTTGGAGTGAGAGCAGATAGGAATGACAGAGGAAAGGATGAGGTGAAGGATAGTGGATAGATCAAGGCAAGTTTGCCAATGTATTATTGTATATTTCTAAAAAAAATCAAATGTTTTATTTTGGGGTTGAATTGAAAAGCATGTTTTGAATTTTAATTTCTGTGGGAACATCTAAGGTAAATATTTTCCTTATTACATTGTAATCTCATACTTAATAGAAGGTGATAATGCCACTAAGATGCAAGGGGCTACTTGAGAGTGAAAGAGAATGAAAAGACTTTAGAAGTAACTGGAAACCCAAACAGGGAAAAAAGATATGAACCTCTACTCTTGTTCAAAAGACCGAGGAGAGGTGTAAACCAGATGATAGGCAAACCTATCTACTACTTTAATAAAAGTACACAATTTTATTTATAAACCACTTAATTATTTTATTTATAAAGCACTTGATTATTTTATAAGATACTTTATTTTATTTATAAACCATACAGTTATTTTATAAGCCACTTTGTTATTTTATTTATAAACCACTTAGTTATTTTATAATCCATTTTGCTATTTTATTTATAAGCCACTTAATTATTTTATAAGGTACTTAGTTATTTATAAGCCACTTTAAGAATAGAAAAACAAATGTTGAAAACTTGCTATTATACAAGTGGATTCTTGCATAAGAAATAAAAATAGTTTGTTCTCAAAATATTAATAATTTTGGGCTAATCACGAGTTTAAAAGTTTTTGTTTTCAGGTCAGTATTTTTGAGCTAGCAACATTTGTATAAATAGGAGCCAAATTCCTTCAGTCATCAGAAACAAACAGCTGTGACCTTTGGCTTCTATACACATAAATTCATACATACTTATGCATATGTTGACATAATCTTTATTTACAGATTCTGATTGCTAGAGTTCTCTCTCTGTAGATTCTAGAATTCTAATCATTTTCATTTGTAAATGAAAATGATTTTTGTAAAAAATAAAAATGGAACAAACTAACAATTTTTCTTTCACTGAACATGTAAGTCAAATTTACATTTCATGTGGACTTTGAATTCCTTATTACAGAAAAAAAAAATCAAGTTTTATATTCCCCACCATGGCATCGAACATTATTATTATATTTTCCTAAAAATGTAATGTTTTATTTTATACTCATTCCTCATCCTTTGAACAGGAATAGAGGTTTATCTGTTGCACTTATGCAAAAATACCCTTGGGAAAGGCATGAATCCATCTCCTCCCAACTATGGGTTAATTAAAAGGACTTCTATCTGGAAAAATCATTGTTATTCTCAAAAGAAATTATTAATGTGTTATTTGCCCGATAAATACTTTCATGATAATTGTTCTGATGAAATTTCTTCTATGGTACCTGGACTAACAAGGTCTCACCAATTTACAGTTGAATTGGCTCAATGTAACTATAAGTTCTATGCTGACAATTGCACTTCTTGGTTGTGGAACTTTCTTTTCGCTTCTTGCTTTCCAGCCAACTTTGATCTTTAAAAGATTAAATGCAATGTCAATCATTATCTGTCTTCTTGATTCCTCTTCTTTTATTGTTCTCATTCCATAACATTTTTCTTTTTCTTATTCTTAGTCTTTCACACTCAGTAACCCCTTGTGTCTTAGTGGCTTTACTGCTTTATTTGGGGTGAGATGATTAAAAAAAAAACGATTTTATAATCCAAAATATGTTTTGAATTTAAATAACCCACAAAGGTTGATAAGCCATAAAAAAGCAAAAACAAATCTATCAACATTATTGTAAAAAGTCTCAATGTCATGCACTACACATTCATCTTATTCAAAAGGTGGCAGCAACTAACACCACTTTTTTTTTTTTTCTTACTACTTTTCTCTCTCAATTCTTCCACGTTCTCTGCGCCTATAGATAAAACTGACATGGAAGTGGTATATGGAAGCAAAGGCCTTCTATGCTTACCCAACTCTACTAAAAAGCTTGTTGACAGTTTATCCTAAGAAATAAAGAAAATGGGAGATTTTCAAAAATTATCAAGAACAAGGGGGATAGAAAAAAATCAATTGGAGACAAAAAAATCTAAGGCCTGCATTGCGTGCGTGAGCCTTTAGCCACTGTATTCTACATCCTCTAACTTAACATCCCTTATTTTTTTGTAGTCAGTATAAACTTTTTGAAGTGATCCAAATCCTTAACTGCATGGACCGTAATCAATAACTATGAAAGAATTTGCTGGGCTATCAATGTTTGCAGTGTTGGATACATGCATTAAAGTATAAAATTACAATGTAATACATAAGCCCCACATAAAAATAAATTCAAAACACACTGTTAAATTTATTTTTTTTTTAATCAGTTTCCCTCCCTAAACAAAGTGATAATGCCACTAAGGCGCATGGGACTATTGGGAGTGAAAGGGAATTTATTTTCTTTTGGATTTTTTTGTAAATGGTCATAAATAACTGCACTCTGTTACACGGTGAACATAAGTATATGTATATATATCATTGCTTACTGGTGACTGAAAGAAAAAGATGCTTATAATCAGATTTATCATTATTGGGGAGGACATTTCAGATGCGCAGAATATATATATTAAACCATTCACTCTACGAACCATACACTTTTTTTTCAATCAGTTCCCCTCCTTAAACAAGGTGATAATGACAATAAGGTGCATGAGGCTATTGGGAGTGAAAGGGAATGAGAAGACTTTAGAAGGAACTAGAAACCCAATCCTAAACAGAAAACAAGGGATAAACCTTCTACTCCTGTTCAAAAGACTAGGGAGGAGTTTGAACCTTTCTATTCCTACTGGGAGAGAAGAAAAAAAATGAGAAACGCACCTAGTGAATAAAATTTCAGAGGTCAGTCGGAGACGTTAGACATATAGAAATGAAGTAGACTTTAGAAGGATCTGGAAACTCAATCCTAAACAGGAAACAACAGATAAACCTCTAATGCTGTTCAAAAGATCAGGAATGAGTTAGGTAGCTTTCTTCAGCTTGGGATTGAGTCATGGGAGCCATGATTCCATACAAGAGAGAGAGTACAAGAGTCAAAATAAAGCCAATAGTAGATGGCAGTGAAAGTATGGAGAGTTGGTAAAGAAGGATGGAAAGTGCAAAGTACCCACTTTTGTCCTCTCCTTTAAGGATAGAGATTTCTTTGAGACGCAATTGAACTACAGCCTCAGCCTTCCCCTAAACTTTCAACCAGTTCATTTCCAACTGGGGTTTGGGACTGAACCAGATGATGAGTATCTTGCACAGCCTGTCCGTTCAGTGAAAAGGCCCTGGAAGAGAAACTCCATTCCATGTGCTCAACTGCAAAACAACATAATTATTGAGGTTGATCTTGGCCCCTGTTACCATCATACCCTCTGATTTTTGTGTTGACTTTGTCGATCTCAGCACTGCTCATTATAAGCATGCTCACATAGTCATCATAGGCAGAGTAACTGGGCATGGTGGGTATCTTTTTAAGGGTGGCCATCTTGAAGGGGGAGTGGTAAGTGACTTAATCACTGGAGGAGGGGATTATAATTTTGCTGGCGGTTAGGGAAGACAGGGCAGAGGATTAGGGTCCTGCCACACCCACTGGCATACATTTCTTGGTTTAGCTTTTCGTAATTAAGATTTTCCAACTTTTCTATTTTGCCAAATCATGACTCATACTTTTGCTTTTATTCATGTAATATTTAGGCATACATTGGGAAGAGAGCTGTTAGTGCCCTTATATCTGGAGGCTTCATGCATTTGAGATCCTGCAGCTTGATCCTTGCCTTGCATCTTAACTTTGACTAGCTATTCCCCTTGTCTCTTTTCTATGTCTGCAGTTGTAGCAGGTGAAACAGTGTCAGGAAATGTGGGTTTCAGAAGGAATCCAACCGGGTTTTTTGGCCACTGGTATCAGCCAAGGGTATGCTCATTACAAGTACCACAGATTTAGAAAAATCTGCTTGAGAGGGATTTTCATCTGGTTGGGACAGAACACCAAATGTCTTTTCTGGCAGTCATGCCACACTTCAAACATATCAGTATGTTCATTCTTTAATCACTAAACTGTTGGGAATGGAGGCATAGGCTTTGAAGTCTAACATGAAGTCAAACAATCTCTTTTAATGTGTATTGCATCAGATATACAGCCAGATGCTCCACAATTATATAGTTAGGGACCTTGTATACTGTTACTGTCATGTTTAGATTATCAGATCATTGGTAATCAGGTCTGATGTTATCATATCAATAGTCTTCTGGCAAAGGCAGCAGTAGGTTGCACATGAAGTATCTTGTGCCGTTGATTATTTGCTAGGGATTTACCCCCAAAGAAATCGGTGATTTCTTCAATGTCTTTTCTGAAGTGGCAAATTTTCTGTGAACACTTGTCCACCTCAAAAACTGATAATGTTATCTTTTCAACATATTCTAATTTGTTGGTGTGATGAAATGAACATACTTTTCAGCTAGCTCAACAATGCCACATTGGTGAGGCATTTGGGGAACTCCAATTGGAGTGTGATTTACCAGCTGCTACACCGGTTGCATCATTTTTTTTTCATATTGGTTGCCATATTCTTACTGTTTTGGGCTTCTATACTAATTGTACTGTAATTTTCTGAAGGTGTTAAAATTTCAGAAGCCTTATTCCTGATTCTCAGTATATTATTGGCCTCTTGGTCTTGCTTTTGTAGGGATGACCCATCTTTTAAGAAATAATTTTTGTCTAGAGAGCTTGCCTTTAAGGCAGACCTTTCTGATGGCTCAAATTGTTTTTGTTGGCCATGTTGTAATTAAAATTCCATTTAAAAATTAATATTTCTTTCTCTGGCTAAACAATAATATTTCCCTTTTTTTGGGGAGGAGAATAATTAATGAAATGGGCCAAACAAACAAACAATTAAAAATGAAAAAACAAAACAAAAATAAAAACAAAACATGATGGATGAATGAAACAGATTCAACCACAACAAATATATCTAGGAGTTTTATTTAAAAACGTTCATGTTGTCAAAAGAAAATTATTTAAAAACAATCAAATACAATGAAAAATATATAAATTAAAAGAAACTTTAATGTAAAATTGCACTAGAAAGTTGCAAAACAATTATAAATTCGCCAAAAAGGCCAAAGAGGAGAGACAAAAGAAAACTAAAACAAAAAAATTAAAAAGAAAATTAGATCAAACAAAAATTAGTTAAAAAAATATAACAACTTCACGGAATTCAAGAGTTTAAAATATTTGTTCTGGTAAATTACCCAAAATTGCAATGCAAAAATTCTATATTTTCTGCTGGCAAATTCTTTCAGTCATATGTTGAATAAGGACAAATGGCTTTATTCCATTTAGTATTTATTTTTGTACTAAACTAGTCTAATTTAGACTAGGAAAGTTCTTTAGTCAAAGGAGATAATCTCTAACAAGAGGAGTAATGATGTGGTTACCTACCATTGTAAAAAAAAAAAAAAAATTTAAGGTTTCACTGGTTCTCGTATGATCACCAAAGTTAAGCAATGTCCAGTCTGGTCAGTACCTAGATCAGTGGATCTCAACCTTTTTTTACCCATGGACCCCTTTCCCCTTCTTTTTATCTTAGTGGACCCCTTCATAGCTATTGGACATAAGAACAATTTTCTATTCTTCACTAATATAAATTTTAAGGTTTTAATTATCAAAGAAATAGTATACGATTAAGCTTTATTTTTAAATGAAAACTAATTTAATACAAATAAAATATTCTACTATAATTATAATAATAATTATTATTACTATTTTTAATTAACACAACAATTGAGTTTTGCCTGTGGACCCCCGGAAATATTACATGGACCCCTAGGGTCCATGTAGACCCCGGTTGAGAACCACTGACCTAGATGGATGACTGTTTGGGAATATCTTTGATATACATTTTTTTGTGTACTGGATAATGGCTCAGAATCTGAAACCAGGGATTTTAGTTAGAATTCCAGTCATGTTTGTTACATTCACTTGCGTGCAAATAATCTTGGTTTACGTATGAATCCACACATTCTCCCCCCATTTCTAGGTTAATTAAATCTTGACTTGAATCACTTTCTCTGTGATGTGACATGTCTTCCCTCTGTCTTTTCTACAAATGTTTTCATGGCAACTGTTCTGTATCTGTCTATATTTCTGAGACATTGTTCGGACTATTGTCCTCATCTTTGTCGCCATATTTATTACGTTTCGGCCGTTGTACACTCCAGCCTTCTTCAGGTGGTTGGAATGTCAAACTGGACCCTTTATTTCGCTCACTGGGGTAGACTGTTCTAGTTCCACGTGCCATGTTTAATGGATGTCAGTTGTCAGTTAATTCTCCCTCTCCAAGCTATCCACTGCCTTAATGAGCGTATTGAACTCACACTCTTTGGGTCCTGTCACTGAATCTAACACCTTTTATCCAGAGCGTACAATGGCCAAAACGTTGTAATAAATATGGTGACAAAGATGAGGACAATAGTCCGAATAATGTAAACAGGACAACTGTTCTGATGAATTTTTTTCCCTGGTGCCCTGACTACATGAATTTAAGCATGCTACTTGATTGGCAACTAGGTCTCACCATTTTACTGTTGACCTTGCTAGATGCAATCACCACTTTTAATCAAACAATTTTTCTCACACTTCTTGCCTGTGGAACTCTCTTCTGGTTTCTTGCTTTCCTGTTAACTACAATCCCTAAAACTTTAAATGCAATGTCAATCGCCACATTCAGTCTTCTTGAACCCTGTTCCTTTTTGTCCTTTCCCCATACTCAGTCTTCTCATTCTCTTTCACTTCCTATAACTGCCTAAAAAAAGAACTCATCTCCCTAAAAATTCTTACAATTTAAAAATATTTTCTGGCTTTAAATAACCTGCAAAAAGAAATTCAATCAAATTGTAAAATCTCTGAGTAATGGTCTTTTCAGTTTGTGTTGTAGCATACCTATGGACGATAATGGGTATGTCCCTATTCACATAAATACAATAGTAAATACTATATGTTGGTATGCAGTTGGAGATTCATTGTGGAATTCACTTGACTCACTTCTAGCAGTTGACTACTTCTACATGCCACTGGCAAATCTTTTATGTGTTGTTCTTGTCGTAAGTATTATTGTTTATTACCAACCTTTGTGTGATTATTCTATTCAGTAACCTTCCCTAGGTTACAACATTTTGATAACACAATTTTGTGCAATTATCACTTCTGTACTTTTTGGAAATCCTTACAGAACAGGGACAGGAGGGTTACAGAGATTTTTTTTCTATTAGGTGAAGAGTTCCTGCAAGTTCTAAAATTAGTGAGCAGACATAGATAAATTTTCTTAGCAGTAAGAATAACTTGAGTCCCTTGCTGCTAATTTAAAAAAAAAACAACAAAAAAAAAAAAACGATTCAGGTCAACCATTTTTAATGTCAGAAGAACTGAATGGGTTTCGGATCATGCTATATGTGGGTCAGGTAATGTTTGATATTACTGTTGGCATAAAGACTATTATCTACCTCTAGAGTCATATGATACAGTTAAAGGGAGAGAGAGAGAGAGAGAGAGAGATAAAAAG
>CAHIKZ030002113.1:520000-622500 GCA_903632075.3 Acanthosepion pharaonis
ACCCAGTGTGTGTGTGTGTGTGTGTACATGAAGAAAAATATGGAAAAACAAAAATCCAAATATGCAAGTATGCTGTTTTAATGTTGTTTCAATGTCAACGTCAGACGTTTCGGTCTAGTAGACCTTCTTCAGGACATAGTTATTAAAACATAATTAAAATTGGATGATATTCAATTCAACATTTCTACTGGTCAGAGTGAGAGCCTATAGCTTGCTGCCACGAATAGGCAGGAAGATTCTATTGGCCAGTGAGAGAGCCAACAGCTAACTGACATGAATGTTAACTAGCATGCTAGCATGCAAAAAAAATCGATAGCTGCATTTGTCACAAGTGGGGAAAAATTTAAATCTGCATGGAACTTTACTCCAATTGGCTCATTCACTTGCTTAAACTCAACGTTGATTCTGATTCTGCAGAACTGGGTTGGGTGTAAAAAAAAAAGTATTTGTTGTTAACATTCTTTTTTCATTCGGTTTTTCCAGTTACGAGTCCTTTTTTAAAGCTGATTGTTTTGTGTTCATTTTGTTTAGTTCTTTTTTCGTAACAGATTTAATGTTTAATATAGAGCTTAGAAAAAATTCGCAGTGTGAGATAGGCAAGAAGTAAGGCATGTAGCAACATCAGCATGGCAAAGGGCACCCCTTTAAAGGCAAGGAAGGGCAAAAATATTTTAAGTCAAGTGATAGTGATTGCTGTATGAGTGGTATGATTTTTGAATCAAGCATGGGCAACGCCAGGCCATGCTGCTAGTATATATATATATATATATATATATATATATATATATAATGTAACACCTTGTGATTCTTGTTTTGTGTCTCCTGAAGCATGTGTCTTGGCATCTGTCAACATTGTCTTCTATGGTTGCGTTACATCCAATGAACAAATGATGCCTGTATGCCAAAGAGACATCATGTGCAGTGAGCTGGCCACAGGACATCATCTGGTAGGCCCCACCCTGTGCACTATGTTTCAGTGACCTCTGTAGGAATGACCTGAAACTCACAGGTATCAACTATGGGAACAGCTGTCAGACGATCACAGTGGCTGGCATCATGCAAGTGTAATATTGGTTGTTATTCCAGTGTATGCATGATAAGGTATGAGTAATCTCTGCTCGTAGCTTGTCACTACACTGGAAGCTGAAATCTTTGTGTGTAGCTTTTTGACTTGATCAAGATGCAATTGAATTTTATTTATTTTTAATTTTCTTGCTTTCATTTCTTTAATCTTATGATTTATTTGTTGCCATTAACAGATATTCAGTGGCTTCTGAAATGATAATTTTTTTAGCTTCAGAAAATATTAGCTTCATTAAAATGGCAACAGTAAGAATTTTGATAAAATGCTTGGTCAGAATGATTAAAAATGGCTGAAACCAAATTGGTTGATATTGATCCTGAGAGGATGAAGAGGAGGCTTTCTCTTCTTCCTCCTTTGTTGAATTTTCTGCCTCCAAGTAGACAAACCAGACCTTGTGTATATGTGGTCTACAGGCAACTTTTGCCTGAGCCTATGGGCTTGGAACACCCCATGTTACAAACTGGCCTTGTGCTATATCTTGCCTTGTGGGTTGATTGGTAAATAAAGAAATTTAGATTTTCCAGAAACTTTTTTTTTGTATGCTTCTGTTTTTACTGCAAAACTTATTTATGTAAGATTACAATAAAATACCATTATTTGTAAATAGTCATGGAATTTATTTTAATATTTATCTTTGATATTCTTATTCATAAGAATTATTTCTTAATAAAATTTAATTCTTTTAGGAGGATGAGGAGGAGGCTTTCTATTTCCCTTCCTCTTTTGTTGAACTCTCTGCCTCCAGGTGGAGAGAAACCCAAATGCGGCTATGCCGAAAGCAGTCTCATTTGGGGAGGTAGACATAAAAAAACTGGCCTTGTGCTAAGGTTGGTAAATAGAGAGAGGCCAGTGGGACTATGCAATGGCTGGATAAATACTTGGGTGTCAAAAAAGAGTTGGATAAATAAATTGTATTACTAAAACTTACCAGCTTCCAACCAATGTCCTTGGCTACTATTTATCAAACACATCCTTCCCATTAATGATGTCAACCAATTCAATAAAAAGATATATTTATTTTTAATGTTTTTTTTTATTTGTCTATATTTCTGAGGTGAGGTATTATGTATGTTATTTACATTATTCGGACTATTGTCATCATCTTTGTCGCCATATTTATTACAATGTTTTGGGCCACTGTGGGATCAGGTTGAGATCATAGACAAAGAACATCATTGGAAAATTTGTAAACTTAAGGAATCAGCACATACGCTAGGCCACAAAAATCTCCTGAGCTGACCAGACACAGAAATGAATACAATACAAACAAAAATTGCAATATGAGCTCTGGTAAAAATGGTTGCTGAAGACATTAGGTTTTATATATATATATATACACACACACACACACACACACACACACACACACACATGTCCTCAAAGACACATGGCACAGTGGATAAAGGCGTTGGTTAGATCCAGTAACAGGACCTAAAGAGTGTGAGTTCAATACCCGGTTAAGGCAGTGGAGAACTTTCAGAGGGAAATTAACAGGCAATAACTGACATCCATTAAACATGAACAGTCTACCCCAGTGATTGAAATAAAGGGTTAAGTTTGGCCTTCTTCATGTGGTTGGAATGTCAGAGTGTACAACAGCCGAAACATTGTAATAAATATGGTGACAAAGATGAGGACAATAGTCTGAATAATGTGTTTGTTATTACTTATGAAATTTTTCTCTCATCATCATTATTACTAGTGTACTGTACTGTCAAAAATAACAACAATTGTTAGAAAGTTTTAATAGTGAGGCACAAGGAAGTGAAAGTCTTGAAACAATGTATTGAGATTCAATAAAGCAAAGGTAAAGAATTCACAATGAAAATACAGGTGAATGAACCGTTTAATTAATCAGTTCAGATGTTCAATGGTATCTAAGATTCATTGATTACTCCTGTTATTATATAAATCGCTTTTTGTTCAATATCTTTTTATGTTAAAAATTTGATGTGTTTAATATAACAGTGAAATTGAAATATTTATCGGAAGAAAAAGATTCACAACAGGACAACAAAGATGGTGATAACAAAGCCGATTTCAAGACCAAGTTGAAGCAAGATAAACACTTAATAGACAAATGTATCTGACTGCCTCACATGACAAGTTTGAACAAATAAGGCTGCAATCTAAGAAACATAAAAGGAACTGATTAAGTGGTTCATTTTGTTCAGTAAGTAATTTTGTCTAAATGTAGATAAATATTTTATTTGTATAGATTATTATAGCAATTACTGTAGCAATAATTTCTCACACGTCCTTAGGAGATGAATAGATAGATTCTTTTTTGTTTTAACTGAATTTAATGGCCAGTGTTTTTTCAGGAATTTTGTCTCAAGCCCACTTTTGAATTGTTGAATATAAAATTTTCTAAGTGTTTTTGCATAGCCATAAAAGTAAGGTCCTTCTGAAGACTGACTACCCAAAACTTGTGTGGGTGATTCGTCTTTCCAGTTGGTGGAACACAAGTAGACGAAATTGGGTGATGGATCCCTCAGCTAATATCTATATAATGAATCGGACAGTGAGTAAAAGGAGAAGTCACTGAAATGGCCAGGGAGTGAGTGTGTAGGGGTTCATTTTTCATGGCTGGAACTTAGTGAGATGTCAGTCAGAAAAAAAATTTGCTTTCTTGTAGCAGAAGGAAGACATTGCCAATTACGTGAGAAATCATATTTTTTTTTGCTACTTCCCGACCCAACAAGTGTCTTGAAAAGCATTTGTTGCTGTCCATCTTCAGGTGACGATTGTTTTGACTAATATTGGATGATTGTGTTATTTTGTTCATGTGATACCAGTTATTGTTTGTTGCTACTACACCAGTCCTTCACTACCTGATTCAGGGATTGAATGTTGGTCATATGTCAGCCAAAACAACACCTGATGATGGCTGCAGTGTACTTGGCTGAAACTTGTCTATAATAACATCTAGATGAGAAAAATAGTTTGAATAAAGTAAAGAAGTATATTGGCAGTTACTCATCTGAAATGAAATGCTAAACTGAATTTTATCAAGAATCAAAAGAATTAATCATTATTTATATTTTGTTTTTGTACATATCTGAGTTTGGGATCAAGGATTCCATAAAGGAATTGGATGGTTTAAAAAGAATGAACATCATTGATTAAAAAGATAAAAGCAAGTTGACATTCTGTTTGTCATTTATCTTTCAAATGTCACATTCTTCCTTATCTATTTTTTATTTTCTCTCTTTCATGATGGCACATAATTACATTGTCTTTTCTTACAAAACTTATCGCTATTACTTATGCCATAGCCAATCATTCAGTTGGAATACATTTTGACCCTGCCTGACCTTTGTCTGTCTTTGAAACAATCAAAAATAGGAGAGAGAGAGAGCAGAAGTAGAGCAGATGTTGGTAAATGTGGCACCGAAATCATGTTTCTCTCAAAGCCAAAATATGATAATGTCTGTTGCTTCATAAGGAGACATTTGGCATTCATTGACCAAGCAAAGTCAGTTCTACTTTCAGTTGAAATTAATAAAACCTATTGAAACAACTTTTTTAGGAAAAGAAGTTTATCATGTTCAGTAACTGTTATCACTTCTTTCGATATTGATGGGGGAGGGCTTCCTTCCTAACCTTTTGTTTCTGGGATGTCAATATCTCAATTATGCCATTATTTTCTCTTTAAGTTATTAGTATTAGTAAAATTATTTGTATGAGTAAAATTACCTGTTTTCATACAGGAAAACGTTGGTTTTAATTGAATGAAAAGTTAGTATTATTGTTGGTTGAAATTGTATAAAAGTTCTTTTATTAAAGGTTTTGTTTAAAGAATGAGACTTCTTGTTTCTACTGACAGTGAAAGCTTTTTCTATTATTGTGTAGTGGGTAGGCATCGTCAAATTCAAAATAAGTGACAGAACTGTCCAACAAACAGAATTGACAAAGCTTGCATTAAGAAGAAAATGAAAAGATCAGGGCGAAAAACAATATATTTAAGGCAAATTAAAACTAATAAAGCAAAATGTTTATGATGAGCTCTATGCATCAGATACTGATGATCATAGTAATTTTGAAAGGTTTTAATTATAATGTCTGTTATTGAAAATTGAAATTTGCATACTATTTACATTATTTGGACTATTGTCCTCATCTTTGTTGCCATATTTATTACAACGTTTCGGCTGTTGTACGCTCCGGCCTTCTTCAGGTAGCAAAATGTCGAACTGAACCCTTTATTTCGCTCACTGGGGTAGACTTTTCTATGCTAGGTCACAAAAATCTCCTGAGCCAACCAAGCATAGAAATGAATACAATATGTGAACCAGTAATAAGGAGTGCCAGAGAAAAGCAATAATAACAACAAAAATGAGCTCTGGTAAAGACATGCAATGATAACAGCAAAAAATTGCAATATGAGCACTGATAAAAAACTGATTGCTGAAGACATTAGGTTTATAATACCCAGAAATTCATATACAGATGTCTCCAGGACACATATATATAATGTAATGTTGATGAATTATTTACTGAGTTTTTTAACAATTATTTGTTTTAATTTCAGGAATTGGCCATCTATGAAAAGATGGGTGAGCGGGTAGAAATTACACCAGAAGGTTAGTATTTTTGTGACTATCTTTTATATTCTTTTAGTAGAGATGACATGAAACCAAAAAAATGGATGTTTGGATGATGATAGAAAAAATCTAATATGTTTTTTATCTTTCTTTTTTTTTTTTTTTTTTTTGAATGAAATGAAAAAAAATCACATAAATTATATTGGAACTGTTTTGAGGTTGAGTAGTTGCTTATTTTCTATTGTAGGATTACCGCCTCAAAAAAAGATTTTAGACCTAAATCCACAAAATAAAGAAGGAATTTTTTTTTTCATTTCATACCATGGAAAAACAAAAATATCTGCTAAGACTCCTAAGACTCAAAAGGATACTGATAGTAAAATAAATTGAAAAAAAATGTTATTGTGTAGAAAGGACAATAAAAAAACAGGATTCAAAAAGACAGAAAATGACAGTGTTACATTTCAGTTTTTAACAATCATCTTTGACAGGAAAACATGAAGCCAGAAGAGAGTTCCACAGGCGAGAAGTGTGAGAGAAGAAATTATCAGCATAGAACTTAGTTACAACAAGCAATTTCAGCAGCAAAATTGTTGTGATGTCTTTTTTCAAAATAGTTGAGAATTAGGAAGGTCATAGTTAGAGTATCAGAAGAACGGAAGACTCTGAAAAGGGAACAGTTTAATTAAATATTCATACACAGAACAGAAATACTTGAGTAAATCAACTACTCCTCAAATCCTACTCTAATGTGGCTACTTGCCATATTTATAAATAGGAGCAGTCCATTGTCAATGTGTAGTGTATTGGTAAATAGGATTGTACCTATTTGCATATGTTAAGTAGAAGAGAAATAAAGTGTATAGTAAAGAAAGAGACAGGCAGAAGATGACTACTGATCACGTGTCGTAGAACAAGACAATGCAACAATATGGCGTCATTGATAGGATGTTTAAGTCACTTGGATGAACCAGAATTTGTTTAGACTTGGATCTGGTGTTTTGCAGCCCAGGTTAGGGCTTAAGAATTGAAAGACAACCAGGCAAGAGAAGAAAATGAAATAACTGACCTCTTTCTAGTTTTGGCAGGTTGTAAAGTTATAATGAAAATTTCTGTTATGGCATACCCTGAACAACTGGAGAGATTGACTTTTGTTGAAATTTCAGAAATTATAAAAAGTTTATGACCTAAAAAGAAACTTGTCATAGCAGAAAGAACCAAATTTCTGTCCATTAAACAATATTTCACAGATTAAGAGAAGCTCGCAGATTCTGCAAATTTTCAGAAACTTGCAACTCAAGATTTGCCTATCATTGATGAATTTATTCAACTGTAACTGGTTGAAAGTATGGCTGGTATAGATATAATATAGTGGAACCATTACAATTGAATAATTTGACTCTAACTGCACGTGTGGAAGTTATACGTCAACTGGAATTTATTAAAAAAGTATAATTCTACTGAGAACATTGTTGACACATGCAGCATAAAAAAAGAACTCAAGAAATGCACATACTGTAACTATGAAGTTGACAGAAAAATATGCCCCGTTTTTGGAAAAAATTTCCATTACTGCCAAAGAAAAAATCATTTTCAGTCTGAATGCAAAAAAAAAGTGGGGAAAGAGAGAATCGATGATGATTTTTTTTTTTTTTCAATACAAAGACCTAAGGAAAAGAAATCTTTAAAAATGAAATTAAATGGCATGACTTTTCAAATACAAGTGAATATGGGTAATGAAATCACTCTGATCCCAAGAAATTTCTGTGAAGAAATAGGTAAACCAAAATTGAGGAAAATTATCTGAAAGTGAGACAATTTGATAGATCTTTTATAAAAAAAAAACTCAAAGAACTTTGGGATATTTCAATGGAACTTTTGAAGCTGTGAGTGATTTGAAATTATTCCCATTACAATAGTGGAATGTAAAGAAATTCATGAACTACTAGCTATAGATGTTCTAAAAGTGGATACAACTTTGGATACATGTTTTACTTTTTAAAACTATGTTAATATTTACATTGGTAAGATTTTCCTTGGTGCCACAAAATTTTATTATAGCCAATAAAATAGACATTTTACAACAAGGAGCAAGGAGAATAAAAGAAAATATTTTTTATAGTTACCATAGGTGTTAAATTGAAAAAAAAAGCTTACTTGTTTTTGTACCTCAGTGTTTGATCAAAAGCTAAAAGGTTTGTGCATAGCAGCTAAAATAGGGTGAAGAATAATAAATGAAGAATATAAACATATATTAATAATATATATAATATATATATATATATATATATATATATATATATATATATATATATATATCACAGACAAGTTACATTCATACCTAAAAGCTACTCCTTCTGTATATAGAGAGGGGGCTGTGAAAACTTAATATATTCTGCCTCCAATACTTTTAAGTAAAAATCATAATGTACAAAACTCAATTAAGAATATGTCTTTATCATAGAACACAACACACTAATGATGATTTATTGACTATTGCTGACCAGGATGTATTGATCCCCTATGAAAATTGCTGAATTGCTCTTTATGAATACTAGCAGGCACATATTGACTTATTCTTGTTTTCAACCTTGTTCTACCGATATAGTCGGCATCATATTGACATTTGAAATGGCAAATAGTTGAACTTGTACAACAAACCCTGTTAAAAATTGTAGGAAAAACTTCAATAGATTTAAGTAGTATCATTAAAATCTCAATTCTGTGCAAAAGTAGGATTGCATGAACTTCAAAATCAAATTTGCACATTAGCGAATCAGTGACTTTGTCTCATATGCCAGTCAAGCTTTTCAAAAAGCAGAAAACCATTCTTGTCATTTGCAAGAAAAATTGAAGGCTCACAGCCAGAAAATGATTAAGTTTTTTCTATCGTAAAAATCAAAATTAAAAGTTGGAAAATTTATTTATTAATCAGTAAAACTTTTGAGCTTAGTAAATCTAACTTTTAACTTCCTGTGATCTGATTTTTTTTCTAATAAATAGCAGAACAAATATTAATTATTAAATTAATAGTCATTAGTTTTCAGTCTAATTTGACCAGGAAATGTAAATAAAACTGAATATTCAAATTAACTTACTGAGTATCAAGTTTCTTCTTGCAAGTTATTTCTTGTTTGTAAAGTATTTTCATAAACCAGTTTGCAAAGTACACAGTGAAAAGGTTTTTGGTAAATTATATAACTGGATCATAGAGGACAAAACTTGAGCAATTGTTATTGTCACCTACAAATGGCATTACTTAGGTTTGCCTATTGTCTGGTTCACATACACCTTCTTCCTGGTCTTTCAAACAGGAGTAGAGGTTTATCTCTTGTTTTCTGTTTAGGATTGGATTTCCAATTCCTTCTAGAGTCTTTTCATTCTTCTTCATTCCCAGTATACTTCCTTGTGGGATTATCGCTTTACTTGAGGCGAACTGATTAAAAAAAAATGTTTTTTTAACACATTGTCAATACACAGTGGGGATAGATATTTTTGAAATTGTTATTTTTATGTCCTAACCTGATCCTTTCCAACACTAATATAACTCCACACAGTAACTGTCTATTTTGAGTGACTCAGGCCCTGTGTTGTGTGAATATTAGTAAAAAAAAATTATTTGCATAAATGTTCTGTAGGCTGAGTGATAATCAAAACTTTATTACAGTGAAGAGATTTAACAACATGAGGAGTGTTTAGGTGAAGCAACAGGAGGGACATGATTAAACATGGTCTTAAGTGTTCTCATCTTATCTGAAGATAAAGGTGAGAGTTTGGATAATTAGCCAGAAATACTTCACAATAAATAGCTTTTGTTTTTTATTTAACATCTATGCTAACTATGAAAAATTTTTAATTTTATTTTCTCTGCTGTATATTTTAAAATGTAGTGACTATAAAATTCTGTAGGTATAACAAATAATACCTCAAGGAGTTGGAGAGCTCTACCTTGCATATTGAGATGTCAGCTAAATTCATTTTTTTTTTTTAATTATTTCAATCGTATTATTCATATTTTTCTGGTTAATCTGAATAACATTGGAAAAAAAAACAAAATAATTCATCTGACTACTCAGTAGCTCTCTACCCCTTGACATACAGGTAAACAGAACTCGTAAATTTTTGTTGGCAGTCTGTATGTCTACGTCAGTTGTTCCCAAACTGTTTTTCCCTGGGCCACATTTTCGGAATAAAAATTTGCTTGTACCTCACCAAATTTTATGTAATAAAAAGTAAATTTAAAAATAAAAAACAGATAAGGTTAAAGGGATATAACTGCGGATTCAAAGTCAGAACATTATCATTGATAACTCTCTCCTCCAATTTGCAGATCCTAGTTACTATATTCTTAACACTTGATTTAATATAAACATATCACAATGATAAAATCAATCAATAATTATTTATAACTATTTATCCTGGGACTCATGCATGCAGTTACAGGTAATTCATAATGATATTTTAAAGTTTTGAAATCATATTTATTTTTGGTATATGTAGTTTTTGAAACTATTTCCAAATCTTTGATTGTCTTTCAATCATTCTACCTAACCTGCTTACCCTCTTCCAACACACTTATGAAGTGTATACTGCACTGTTTGGGAATCAGTCTGATTTTCACAACTGGGGTAGATGGTACTCCTTATTCTTGCTGATGACAACCTTTCAAGTGACCAATGGCTTCATCCTTGTGATGAGGGTGAATGAGCTGTGGCACTGTAGCCAGTTTCTGAGTAATGGTCAGAAGAGGATTCAAAAACCATTTGCACCTCTAACCCCCAAACAATGTGAACAATGGGCATAAGAATGTGCAGGTGGTTTAATCGATAGCAGCTCAGAATGAGAAATCAGAAAAACTGAGTTCAAATTCCAGTTGGGACAGTTATATTCACTTATGTGCAGATACTCTTGGTAAAGGTATGAATCCATCACTTCTCTCCCCAGCTATGGGTTAAATAAATGAGTAGTTTCGGCTCTCTAGCTATGGTTAGCAACCAGTCTAGTATGTGGCCAACTGAATTCCCACACAATAGTAATTGTTCACAACTGCTAACCATTCACAATAAGGTTATGGGGAACAAGCAAAAAATAAGCCTGTAAAATGCAGTTACGAAATTGCTATCAATTTATGTGTAAGCCAAAAATAATTTATAACAGATAAATTATGAAATTTTATTTTTTAAATTTAAAATAATAATCATTATAATCAGTTCCTTAACTGTGTCAATCATCAGGTGGCCCTGGGGGCAGAATAAAAAGACACCCTCCTCTATGTTGATCTGTTAGCAGTGGTTTTCAGGAGTTTCGGCATTGGCATGTCTATCCACTCATTGATGTTGTCTGACCTGCTCTTGTAATGCCGTCCCTGTCTGCGTCCACCTTGAACAGTGCCTTGCATGATGGGGTCTTGCAGAGGCTGTCATGCTGTGTGACATGGCCAAACTATGCTATCTTTCAATGCTTAATAGCAAGGAGACATTCCTGTTAGCCCATGAGACTTTTGACCTTGCTTTGTACATAGTTGTTGGTTAAAATAATAGATAATATTATTTTCCCTATGTGGAGTGAGTAGCCATGGTCAGATGCAAAAATAAATAAGAGAACTGTCCAAGAAACAAAACTGACAAAGAAAAAAAGTAAATAGAAAAGAATAGGGTAAAAAATAATATAAAACAAGCAAACAATATATGCAAGGCAAATTAACAGTCATAAGGCAAAGCAACAGTAATATGGCAAAAAGTTCATAAATTAAGAATTGGGGTTGATACACAAGAGCAAGTGTGGACAAGTGAATATACCATTCTGGCTTCAAGACAAGACATATTGGGACTAAGTCAGATGAAACCAAGAATCGGTCTATTTTATTGGTCAAGAAAACTTCCAGCATGTATTTGTGTGCTTCTACCTATAAATTGGGGAGGGGCAAATGTTTTGCAGTCATTCCTATAGGGATTGAAACCAAGAGCCTATATCATCAGGAAAGCCCAATATATGGAGATGAGCAATTCACACATCTCTGTCTAGTGGACTCTTCCAGTGATTTACATTATTATTTATATGTGGACTATTGTTAGTGGAAATAGGGTTAGCAAAAATGGAATCATACTAAAATAAGAACTAAACGAAATATCCCTAGACATAGGTGTTAGAACAAGAACAGTCTACTATTGTAGATTAAATAAAGGGTTCAGTTAGGAATTTCCTATAGGTTACCCAGATCAACATACATCTGATGAAGGTTGAAGGGTACAATGACCAAAATGTTGTGATAACAACAACAAAGATCAGGACAATAGTCTGCAAGTAAATAGTGTAAATACATCACAAAAGTGTTCTGCACTCAATTTATATACAATTTTCTTATAAGAACAAGGAAAATGGTCCAGACAAAAAAGTTAAACCAAACAAAAAAAATATTAAACTAAGAACATGTGTTAGTTCGCAACTAAAACTGCATAAATGTAAAATTGCTGCTGAAATACATCTCCAAAAGTATTACATATATACAAAAAAGTGTTATGTATATATTTTTTCTAAGTATGCTGATTATTATTATTTTATTTATTTATTTATTTTTTATACAGTATTAAAGCAACATGGATTTGGTGATCACAAATATTTTCACGTTTTGGTTGCGGAAATTTCAGAGTCTGAAGATCTTGCTACAGGTAAGTGTTCTTCACAAGATTTGGTACTTGAACCTATTATCCTTCTGTAAAAGTTCAAACCTTTTGAACATTCATTGAGCCAGTCCTACTGTATGGATCAAGAACTTGGACATTATCTGCTCATCTTGAAAAATGACTGGATGGAACATATACAAATCAGCTTTGAAAAATCCAGTTGGAGATCCCATGCAATGCTTAACACAATTTACAGAGAACTGAGACCAATCTCCCTTAAGCTCAAACAAAAATGATTACAGTTTGCTGGGAACTGCCACCAAGCAGATCGGGAAATCGTCCCATCCTTCCTTCTATGGCATCCTTCATTCACAAAAATTGACTTTCCCAGACACAATAGCTTGGTACTCAGGGTTGGACATTGGGGATCTGGGGACAGCAATGCAGGACCGAAAAGTGTGGAAAGGGATTGTCAATGGAGTTCTGACAAGCTATAGGGAGGACGAAGGATGATGATGAAGTGTTCCTCTGCTGAAGAAGGCCATTTTGGTTACTATCAAGAAATCTGCTTCCTTTTACATGATTAAGAATATTGGGCAAGAACTCAAAATTAGATGAACTCTGAGCTAAGTAGCAATAGGGAGGTTCATGTCTGAGGTCATAATTCCAAGGGTCAAAAATTAGTCCAATGTCAGAAAATACTGACGCTGCAAAATCAATGGTCAAAAATTTCCATTACATCTTGCAATGTACAACTATCTCTTCACTGACGAAAAACCCAAAAAAAAAAATCATGTGGTCTATAGTAGTTTTTTATTGAGAGTAAAAACAGTTGTGATTGGTCAAGGCTGATAGGGAAGTGCAAACAATTACCATATTTCAAGGTCTACTAAAATCACTTTGGTCTTTATTCAGATTTTCTTTTTCGATAAATACCACAAAGCACATAAATTCTTTTCTGAGATAAGACTTGGTTATTTTCCTTCATTGCCAGATGATAAAGATCATCATGGGCAAACTGTGGCCTGTTTGGCTTTTTGAATGGCAAACTTAATTTCACAAGAAAAATATTGTTTCTTAAAATTTTTTCATTGTCAATTCTCACATTCTCTTAGATGTAACAATGAATAAGTACAATATTTCTTGAATTTTGTGAGCTTTCGTTGAAAGTAAAAGTTTCAACATTTTAAACCATTGGTGATTTTTCATGATGGTGGGGATCTTGTGTAGACATTTTTTGCTTTGAAAACAAAAATCATTCATAATTTTATTCTGGAGAAGAAATATAGTTTTTATTTTCAAAAATTATTTTTTGTATTTTCAAATCAATAAAGTAGACACTGATCACAAAGTTATCAGTGATAATATTTTATGAAGACTTCAATTTTTTAATTATGGAAAAATCTTTTCTCCAAAGAAAAGAAATGAACTTTTCGTTATTTCTAAGCTAGATGCTTATGGTCTTCCGTAGTGAAAATGACTGAGGCACCTTCATTGATGTGGTGTGTAACGCAACAATTCAACTGATGATGGCAGGTAGGCACAAAGAAAACCAGTGTCGCACGTCCAACCTTCTCACGAGCTGAAAGCCCTCTGATCTGCAACAGCAAAAACGAGCCTGCTTTATACAGCCGCAGACCGACCACGATTTGCATGCGAATGACGAGACAACAAGATTTCGCGTTAACTAACCGAGACCGCCCGGCATAAAATGTGGGCGCCGACATTTTGGTTTTCTTTTACCGTTGGAAGGACCAGAGTTTGCATACTGCGCAGATTTGAACGCGTTTCCTAGGTAAGCCATTTTTACAATTTTCCCCACACTCCCCCCTGATCTCAAGATCACAAACAGGGCAGGGAGGTGGTGATCGTCGCCGTCGAGTCCCCCTCCGAAGGGGGATAACACAAGCTTCATCCTCATGCGTGTTCTCGTCTGTGGTTTGAGTGTCGGTAAACACTGTGTCCGCCGGGAGGCTGCTGTTATCAGAATCACTGCCCTGCAGGTCTAACTCAAGGCAGATTGAACGCTCACTACTCCCAGACCGGAATCGCTCGCCGGTAGCGGTAGTGATTGCATCACCGGTCGCAAGTCTTTAATGTGACGAGGCACCCCATCAACTCTCACAGATTGCGGGCTGATCACCTCCGTAACACATCCAGTGCCGTACTTTGTCGTGACACTTGCTGCGTGGGTTTTTGACCCAAACAACGTCTCCTTTTTTCAATCTCCTCCAGTCACTTCTAGTTCAGGCAGCGGGTTGGCTTCGATGCCTTTCACGCGACATGATATTTGTGCAGTGCATCAGCCGGGCGCCGTGGATGGTGAAATGTTATCTTTCGGGCAACATTATACCAGTAAACCGCTTCGATACTGTACAGCCCTTCCTGGCTGCGATGGTCTTGATGGTTCTGTGGTTCTGCTCCACGATGCCGTTTCCACTTGGCGAGTAGGCACATCGAAACCGCAGATGCACGTCCCCAAGTGTCCGCAAATTCTTTAAAAACTTTACTGGTGAACGCAGTATCGTTATCCGTCAGTATTTCCACGGGTGGGCCTCGCTCCAGGAAAACATTCTCCAACAGTCGAATGACGGTGCTCGTGTCTTGTCTGCAGCGGCCGCCATACCGCAAACCTGGAGGGACCGCAATCAATGAGTGTTAAAAATTCTCACCATTGTAGTGAGTTATGTCCATTCCCAGTCTGCTCCAGTTGCTCTTCACGCTCAGTTCTCCTCTTTCCCAGTGAGCGGGTGACGGATCGATCGACTGACAGGTTGTGCAGGCCTTCACAACGGATTTAACGCTTTCTCTGGACACCTGCGGGTTGACTAACCTGGCGGAAGTACAGAGTTAGTTTCACGCCCAGATGTCCGCATTGACAATGCGTATTGGCAACCTGGTCCTCATCCAGTCGTCTCCCTGCCACTGCACAGCTCTCGAGTGCGGTTCTCCTCTAGATTTGAGCAGTTCTAGCCATCTATGCGGTACTCTGGTGAGGCGATCCGCCACGGTTCTGACAGGACTGCACGAGTGTCACGTCCCACGGTCAATCCATATTCCTCCACCAGCGATCGCGTAAAATGCCCAGCCGCTGCCTGACCAGCATCTCACCAGCCGCCATTTTTGTGTTCACCCGTGCCTTCCCGGTCAAGGTGTCTGAAATCCACCGTGCACACGCCGAATCAGTAACCAGTGCAACGTTGTCGCCTCCCCACTGGAGAACTAGATTCACTCCCTTTAAGCGCCGATCGAGTTCAGCCAAATTAATATGCCTGGCATCATTAGTCGGACGCAGCCAGCACGCATCTTCGGCGACATTTCCGTTTACTTCCAATGCCACTCCTGTCGCCACGGAACTCGTGATCCACCCAGACTGTGATCTCGTCACCACTCTTTTGCACCAGTCTCCTCCGACGGGATCCAGTTCCCGCACTCTAGTTAACATCTCTGCTAGTATGCGACAGAGAGAGGGATCTTTGATGTTATCATCCCATCCATTGGTTGCTGCGGTTGCCAGGCGCTTGACGAATGCAACTGCCACCCTGTGCCATCCACACACTGGGAAGTGTCCAACAAGTTTCCCACACAATGAAAATACGCACCGCCGGGTCAACACATCAGGGGCTTCCGGAATTTGATTTCCTCGTTTCCATCGGAGGGTGCCATTTTCTTCCCAGATCTGCAAGCCAAGAACTCTTGCTCCATCTCTCAGTTGCACCGGATCCTTGCACACCAAACCGTAATCCGAAAAGTGTTGTCTTACACGCGATGCAGAGGCCAAACTTTCATTAATGAAGATATCATCAACGTATGCTGATGTGGCACTTTCAATTGTGCGGTCTTGCGATGGCGTCTATAACTGATTTCATGATGAGTGGCGCTACATTTAGCCCAAATCCTAGCTGCGTAAGACAGAAGCGTTGGCCTTTGAAAATAACCGTTTGAAATGGCCACAGCGCTTCGTCGATGTGAATCTGAAGATATCGTTCGCAGATCCAGAAGCGACACATTGACTCCCTGCCGCCGCCACGTTCCAACTTATATGCGCACATTACTTCTGCATCGGCAGTGAAAGCATCCACAAAGTTGTTCAATTCGCGGTAATCGAGTACCGGACGCACCTTCTGTTTCTGCTCCTGCACGACTGCCATCAAGGGAATCAGACCCTTTGGGGGCCCCAGTCTTTCCTGGGGGTAACGGAATCAGCCAGCCGTTCACAATCCACTGCTGAAGCTCTTTTCGTATTTTCCTCTGATGTTGTCGGGAACTTTGTACTCTGCGACCTTGTTGCGCGGCTGAACTGGCGGGTCTTTTTGGGCCCATTTCCACCTGCCGGTCCACACCCTCTCGTCGGAATTGAAGGAGACGTCGAAATCCGGCTCACTAATGCAAAGGGCTGCACACACCTTTCTTCTTTCACCCAGTTCCACATTTCCAGCTGGCGTGATCATCATGCCTCCTAACGCTCGGATCGCATCAATCCCAAGTAGCAGGTCGTACCCGAGGGGGCCTTTGACGTGCCACCAAGACGTCGACTTTGGCATGACTCCCTCTGTCTGTTAGGACTGACACAGTCCCGACACCACAACAGGCCCGGGACACCGTGTCAATCGTCCGAATCTCGATTTGTTGACTGTTCCATGTCACGCATTGATCCGCACTAACGATCGATCGGGAACATCCAGTGTCAACGAGCGCCGAACATCGTTTACCCTCAACGTACACGTTGACAACAGGCAATGCCGCATTTACTGACCGAGAGGGGGCAAGGGTTGCGACAGCACCTTGTCCCCGGACTCGCTTTCGAGCAATCCTGTGCTACATGGCCTAACTCTTTGCTGCAATAGCAGCGTAGTCGTGCTTGGTTCCGTCTGCTCCCTCCTACATCACTTCGGCCCGCAGTCCCTAGAGAAATGGTTGGGTCCACCGCACTTGTAGCACTTTGGGCCCTCCCCGGGGTGTCTCAGGCGTTCGCACGGCTGCCGCGTGACCTGTTCCGTGGTCCTTTAAGATGTTTGGGCCCTGGCTAGCAATTCGTCAATTCCCAGTGTGTCCAATCTTGAAGACGCTCGCAGGAGCCGACTGGTGTCGTCTGGAAGCTCTGCCAAGAAGGCGCACCCCAGTATACGGTCCGTTGTTCCGCCAAACGGTACTGCCAGCCTTCGCAAATCAGCCAGGTAAACATCCACGGTCTCAACCGGCTCAAGCCGTCATCCGACGAACTGTTTCCAAGCGATGAATGGGTCTATTCCAAAGGCCGTATACAGGGCGTCCTTGATCTCTTCTAGGTCAGCATCGTCCCCAAGTTGTTGATATATCGCGAGGCTCCTCCCGTGAGTCTCAGTGGGATGACTAGTGCAGGTTCCTTTATTTTGGACACCCTGCAAACACGTTCGCCTTTTCAAACCATTCGACGATAGTCGGGCCCGTGGGGGAGCCGTCGAATTCTGGGATCAATTTTAGATCGAACTTGTCCATTGCCGAAATAGCTTGTGGTGTGTAACACAACAATTCAACTGATAGCAGGTAGGCACAAAGAAAACCAGTGTCGCACGTCCAACCTTCTCACGAGCTGAAAGCCCTCTGATCTGCAACAGCAAAAACGAGCCTGCTTTATACAGCCGCGGACCGACCACGATTTGCATGCGAATGACGAGACAACGAGATTTCGCGTTAACTAACTGAGACCGCCCGGCATAAAACGTGGGCACTGCAATTTTGGTTTTCTTTTATCGTTGGAAGGACCAGAGTTTGCATACTGCGCAGATTCGAACGCGTTTCCGAGGTAAGCCATTTTCACAATTTTCCCCACAATTGAAAAATTATGTTGAATTTTTTTAGTAGCTAGCCTCAACTTATGATGAGCCTTATTCTATGCGGCCCACTGCTGGGCAAAGGCTAGCCATGCGGGCCGCTGCTGGGCAAAGGCTAGCCATGCGGGCCGCTGCTGAGCAAAGGCTAGCCATGGGGGCCGCTGCTGGGCAAAGGCTAGCCATACGGGTTGCTGCTGGGCAAAGCTAGCCATATGGCTCACTGCTAGGCAAAGGTTAGCCATGCGGCCCACTGCTAGGCAAAGGTTAGCCATGCAGCCCACTGCTAGGCAAAGGTTAGCCATGCGGCCCACTGCTAGGCAAAGGTTAGCCATGCCTGCTCTAAAACATAAACTTAGAAAATCAGCATAGACAAACGATGAAAAGTGATTTTTCTTTGGGCAATGCAAAAGTTGAAATAAGAATAAAAATGCTGTAGTGCAAAATGGAAAATAAATCATGGAACACTAAAGTAATTGGCCATAAGTTAAGGCAGAAATACCTAAGAGGAGCAGAACTGACAAACTTTCCAATAAAAAATAAGAAAAGAAATAACAGAGGAAAATATAATATGAAGCAAATAATACAAATGCGAAACAAAAGTAGGCAAAGCAACACACTAATAAGGCAAAAACTTAACAAAAGTAAGAATGGCGTTAATACACAAAAGGGATACAGACAAGTGACTATTGTGTTCTGACTTCCAAAACAAGAAAGAACAAAAATATGGTGGATCTTATTGGCTTGGAAGCAATCCCAGCATGCATCTGTATTTTTTGCCTATAAATCTGGCCAGGGTGGGGATGTTTTTCCAGTCATTCCCACTTAGATTGGAACCGACAAATTGAATTTAATTTTTTAATGATGTTCAATCATTAGAAACTCAATTATTTTCTGTTTTCTTTTGTGTGTATGTGTTTGTGCACACATTTTATAAAAGGTGTTTAAGATACCAGTGTATTGAAATATTAATGAGCCGTTTACTTTTTTATTTTTTTTAATCATTTCACCCCAAGCAAGGTGATAATGCCCCTATAACAGGAGAGAGTTATCATAGAAAGGTTTATTATCCCATCTGTATTTCCCTCATTAGGGCATTATTATATCAGTGATATAATAACACTCTATTTCACAGATGGAGCAAAATGGTTGAAAGGAAAAATAATGACAAACACTAAACTATATATACATATTTATACATGTTCTTTGCAGAGTAAATAACAAAGCTATACAGCAAAGTAGAGTGTAAGGAGAAAAGAAATAAAAAAGAAAGGCTCTCATATATAATATGGAGATACTCCTGTGTCTGGAGAAGCCATGTTTAGTACTCCAGATTCAAACTGATCAGATTTGTCTACTATATCCCAAGCGAGGACATATTCCATGAAGGAGAAATAGCGAGCCTTGGGTTTTCCTAAATTGAGGACTGCAAACTACAATTTCTTTCTATATCTGGGAAAAATATATTCCCAAAGAAAACAGTGCCAAGTGCTTGTAAGCTGCCTAGGAGAGGCAGATTAAACCTCAGCCTGGTTTATTTGCCTCAAGCTAAAAAAAAAAAAAGTAACTGCTCAGTTTGGCTGCTATAAACAAATTTAAATTGACTTTCTGCTTTTGTCACTGTATGGAGTGATGACATTAAGTGGTCCATCACGTAACCCATGTAACTTCACCAGACAGAGATAATTGCCTTCTGTATGCCTACACCACTTAAGATGCAACGGGTTACTGGGAATGAAAGAGAAAGAGAAGACTTTAGTGTGGAGAAAGGACAATAAAAGAACAGGAATCATGAAGAAAGAAGATGGAGATTGGCATTACAGTTAAATATTTGAAGAATGTAGGTGGCAGGGAATTAAGAGACTGGCAGGGAGTTCCAGAGGTGAGAAGTGCAAAAAAAAAAAAGAAACACTCAAAGTAAGTTCTGGTTACACATATGGAAATAGAAGTGCAGAAGGTTGACAACTGGATGACAGCAATTGGACTAACAAAATTATTGCATTAGCAATTGAAGCTTATCTCTGTATGACAAGATCACATCAGTTGCATTTGTCTGGCCTAAAATAAAAAAAGATATGCACCACTTATGTCCACCTGCAGGTAACCTGAAACTGACAGATGGCATCTTGGCCAAAAGTTAAAATAAAATATATATAGGTTACTTCACTGGGAATGAGTGTTGCAATGTTTTCACGACTATCTCTCTCCTTAACAAAGTAAGTTGTAACACTTCTGTTTAAAGAGAGAAAACAAGTATTTTCTCTCTTTCTTTTATCTGTCTGCATATCTGTCTGTCTGTCTAACTATCTTCATATCTGCCTATCTAATATATTTGCTGTTTATTTGTTATTTTTAATAGATAGAATTTATTCAAGTAAATGCTCTATTATTTTTAAATAAACAGTATTAATTACATTTACAGGCCTGAATATTCAAGAAATTTTGTAAAGTCGAACTTAATCCATTTCATAATATATATCTATGTATCTATCTATTTGTATATGTATCTTGCTATATATATATATTTGATTGTCTGTTTTTCTAAATTATTAGTAATAAAATAATTCACTTATATAAACCTGTGTTCAGTTTGATGGATTTTTTCACATTGAATCCTCAGAAGACATTTTGGTGAATAAAGTTTATTTATGAGTTGCGTTTTCTCTTAACAAAAAAGAAGAAACAAAATATTATTTTTCTGATGCTGTAAATAGTTTAAAACATTAATGACATAAAGTTGATGTGTTAGATAAAATATTGAATTGCTACAATTGTAACATATTGTTTAAAATTTGCTATATTTATCTGGGAAGAGTGCTCAAAATCTGACACAGATTTATAGATAAAAACACTGTGAACATTGGAATCAACACTGCATAGTAACTCTCATTTACGCTATATTATTTAGACTGTTGTCATTTTTATTGTCATATTTATGACATTTCAGTCATTTTATGCAAATATGGGTATCTACTAAAAATAACGTTTAAGTAATAAAATCTCAGATTAATAAATAAAAATTCATCACTTCTTTAGAAATATATATAATAAAAATGGAATAAATTATGACCGTGGAATATTAGTGTTTAAGGTCATTAAGTTCTACCTGGATTCTATCCTCTTAAAATTTTTTTTATACAAAATATATATGTATGTGTATGCATGTATGTATATATATTTATATATTTTGCATATATATATAATGTGTGTGTGTGTGAAATATCACTGAAAATCCTTATGTGCTACATGACAGTTCTTGGCAGGTGAGAAGACCCCTGTTGAGGGGGAAAAGATAAAATCAAACAAAACAAATTCTATTGGCATTCCTCTGTTGTCATTTCAGGAAGTGTCTTCTGATTGTATCAAGTGGCCGAGGATGTGCATAAAAAGTATAAACAACTTTTGAGACGTCACATGTTTAACATCTCTGTATTACTAAACACTTGCTGTAACATTCCTGCAGCTTTTACAAGGGGTTCTGTTCTTTGTGTTGTACATGAAATGCTTTGAGGGTCTTAAGTCATTGGTGGCATAAACACAAATAAATCATCAAAGGTCGTTCATGCTGACCCCTCATCTGTTATATTCCAGGTGAAACAGCAAAATTGTCCAATTGTTAGATTAAGCTTTGAACCATTGTATGTTAGAAATGATTAAAGATATCTTACTGGAATTCTCTGAGGTTATTATAACGCTATTGGACTCTACTTTGAGCAATAAGTATGTATAATTACTCTCTAAGCTTAAAAGAAGTGATGAAATTGATCATAAGCGAAAATGATGTCATTTTTGTTTATGATCAATTTCATCACTATCTACTGTCCTCCTGATTGCTTTTCCCTCTTCCCAATCATTATTAAAGTTTCTGTTCCTAATTCTTCCACACCCAGTAACCTCTTGTGTTTTAATGACTTGCATGGGGTGATACTGATTAATATATATATATATGTATATTTATTCATACACATTTCATTAAATAATATAGACAAGTCTGATAAGTTTAATAACATTATCGTTGAATGAAGAAAGAAATTCACGATATTGATCCATATTTTTTTAATACAATCTAAGCTTTCGGCCATTATCAAAGATGTCAATTACAACATATTAAGCAATATACGAACAAGACAGTGATGATAGTCTGTCATTGTTTACATAGATGATTTCTAAGCAACGATAAACACATGCATATAAGACGCTAGAAGCGAAAATCGCACCGCATCTCATGACGTCACACATGACCACACGAGAGTGAATTGGAGAAGTATGAAGTATGGGAAGCCGTTGGTATAAACCAATGGCTTCTGTTACCAATTATAGACATTTAAGGATATTTGTAGAGATTCCATAATTGATTTTGTTTAAACAAAATCAATTATGGAATAATGTTATCATATGGATAATGTTATTAAACTTATCAGACATTATGAAAAGAATTTACATAAAATAAATAGACAACACTTGTCTATATTATTTAATGAAACATGTATGAATGAAAAGATGCTGCCTAAATACACACAATATATATATAGTCGATATTAAATTTGTCAAATTTTCTCAATTACACAGCGGCCCTATCAGTAAATGTTGTTCAAGTTTACTTTCCTTCGCCCCATCTCTCTCCTCCACCTCGTCTTTCCCTCCCTCTTATTCTGATCTTTAACATTAGATCGTCTGTGGTGTGTGTATGTCACCATGAAATGTATCTTTATACATTAGACATTCGACAACATTCATATTTCTCTTACTTAAACCCCTTCCACTCACCTCTCCTAAAATTCTCTCTGTTAAGGTTTAATCTCCCTCCTTCTCTCGTCTGTTACCCCTCTCTTTAGCTCTAACATTCGTCCCACTCCCTCATACTTACGCTCTCTCTAAATTCTGTTTTTATTTTTGGAGTTGTTTTTTCTGTTTTCTTTTTGAATTTGTAGGTCTGATGAATTGGATCGTATTAACGATTCCAATGGAATAAATTATGACCATGGAATATTAGTGTTTAAGCCTTTTTATTATATATATATATATATATTTAGGCAGCAATCCTTCCTTTATGCATGTTTCATTAAAAACGACAGACAAGGTACTACGGTTGAGCTTTTTATTTAATTTTTCTTGTGTTCTGACAAGATTTTTCTTTTCTGGACAAAGGGTGTGTAAGAACTGTCCAAATGTTCTATATCTCCGAGCGCTTTCGGCTATACCTTTAGCCATTATCAAGGATGATTCGATTATCAGCTTACTAGAGTGTGTGTGTGTTCTGTGTATGTTCAGTGTGTGGTAGTGATGTTTTTAGTTTCCGAATACGGTTAGCACATTGTGGCTTTGTTCATAGTTAATATTGTTAAGAGTTGGCTTTTTTTCTATTTTTTTATTATTAGAGCTTCCATTATTTTTAGTCTTTTTTTGCAAGTGGATGCAGTTAATATATTTGTGTTTTCTACTAGTATGTTCCTAATAGTGTCGGGTAAATCTGAGTGTGTGTTTAAATGTGTTCTGATGGAGCTGTGATCAGATAGGTGTAATGTAAGACGTCTGGATAAACATGAGGTTGTGTAGCCGATGTAATTATTTATGAGTCCGGTTTGGTGAGGAACGCAGTTCCTTAAAGGGCATTTGAACTCATAGATAATGTTCGTTCTTTGTAATTTTGACTTAGTTGTTTTGTTGTTATTTTTGAGGATAAGGTTGGCCGTCTTAAATTTTTTATAATAGATAATAAGTTTGATTTTTTTATTCGGATCAGTAGGAGTAGTATATTTCTTTATAATATTCCTAAGAGAAGATTCGTCTTGTTTGTAATTAATATGCATTTGGTTTTTGTAATAAATGTGTTTGTGATTTTTAGTTGTGTGTTCGCTATCGTTATTACTTGCTTTGGGGAGGAATAGTCTAATTTGTTGGTCTATAAGGTAGTTAGGTAAGCCGTTGTTAATTAGTGTTTGTTTAACATTCTTTGAGAAAGAGTAGTCGAGAGGATGAGTTCTGGTGTGCTCTATTTAGAAAGTTTTTTATTACTGCTATTTTGTACCTAAGTGGGCATTCGCTTTTGAAATTAATGTGGCACGAGTTTTTGCTGGTGGGTTTTTTGTATAATAATGTAATGAAAGTGTTATTGTTGTGTTCAACGAGGACATCTAAGAATGGTAGTTTGTTTTTTTGGCTAAGTTCATATGTAAAGTTAAGGACGGAGTTTTTCTCAAATGTGGTCTTAAGTGTCTCTATTTCTTTAATGTTATCAGCTAAAATAAAGATATCGTCTACGTAGCGAACATAAATTTTCGGTTTGTGGACCTGTGTAAATATTAACTATGAACAAAGCCACAATGCTAACTGTATTCGGAAACTAAAAACATCACTACCACACACAGAACACACACACACTCTACTAAGCTGATAATCGAATCATCCTTGATAATGGCTAAAGGTATAGCCGAAAGCGCTCGAAAATATAGAACATTTGGACAGTTCTTACACACCCTTTGTCCAGAAAAGAAAGCTCTTGTCAGAACACAAGAAAAATTAAATAAAAAGCTCAACCGTAGTACCTTGTCTGTCGTTTTTAATGAAACATGCATATATATATATATATATATAGTAGTGGTAAACCAAAAAATTGCAAATTACCTCATATGGAGTACAGATCTATTTCAACCAACGAAAACTTTGTCAATCTTATTCAACCCCAGTATACAGTCTGAGTTCATGTCAGAATTAGAAATTTAACTTTGACAGCATTCAAAAAATTGATTCAGAATTTATCCATTTCAATGTTTCAGTCAGACGAAAGGCACAAGACAGTGGTCAGGGGAGGGTGGAAAGTATTAGCCTTAAAGAGAGGAGGTTTTATAAAATTAAACCTAGATATTAACTTTATGACATTAAATTGGGGCTATATAAAGAATGAAGTCTTAATTTGAAAATAAGAGGGGAATGAAAAATCATATAGATAAGGTTAATTGTAAAAAAAATACAAATTCCTACTTAAAAACACTCTTCCAAAGATAATTTATACTTAAAAGTAAAATATATTTTTTAAATAAAAATAAGTTATGTTTAGAAAATTTATATTAAAGTTAAGTAAGACTATATTTAAAAAAAATTATAATTAAAAAAAAAAACTTAAAATATATAAAGAAGTTTAAGTGATAAAGGAAAGAAAATTCTTAGAACAGAAGACAATTAGAAAATGGTGTAAAAATCATAATTAGTTACACATTCGACATTTGAAGAGTTAGAGAAATATCGTATCTAATAAATTAAAATTTATATTATGGAAATTTGAATCTATTTTTATATAGACATTTTAAATCTAATTTATTCCTTTGATTCAATAGTTTGTTTTGATTATTGTATTATTCTAATTTTTTCTTGTAAACATAAGTTACACCTATCTCGAAGACTATTAGTAGTATGTGCACAACTTTTAATCCTTAAAACTATCTGTGGGTTCAAACCTTTCTCCTTTAATTCCCAAAATTTTTTGCTCTTTTTGTAGATCAGCTTTAATACTTTATATTACTAGGATCCATTTGGATTATATACCAATGGATTTATTACCACACACACACACACACACACACACACACACACACACACACACACACACACACACACACACACACACACACACACACACACACACACACACACACACACTCTCTCTCTCTCTCTCTCTACATATATATATATATATATATATATATATATATATATATATATAATTTTCACATAGTGTATCTGTAAAGGAACAAAATGAATAAAAAGACAATTTCCTTATCTCCTATGCTGTTGTGGCCTGTTTAGGGGGCCAGAAAGAAACACACGGAAGACGAAGGTCGGTTGAAAAAAGTATATTGAAGATATATACAAAACAATAGGGTTAGTAATAAGTAAAATAGTACTGCGTTTACTACTCCACTCCACACTCTGCCCTGCCGTCTGACTCTCGCAGTTTGTATTTATGAGAGAGGAAGAGTTCATTATACTTTAAGAGGGTTTACCACAACATATACTAAATTTGTTATAACTGATCCATACATCAAAGCAAGGTCTTATCATTTTACAGCTCAAACTACTTCTAGTGTAGACTGTTCTATGTTCAATTTCCTTATCTCCTATACTAAATTTTATATTATTGATCGATATACTGAGATATTTGAGATGTTTAGTATTTAATATTTACTAATTCTGCATACTAAATTTTTCTGATATTTTCAGTGTATCACTGCTTTCATTCCAAATCCAGATCATTCTTTTCTGTTTCTGGAAATGTTTATCTTGGAACACTTGGTAAATAATAGTGAATTTCTGCTTTGTCATAAGTAGTTCTGTTTGTCATTTGAAAAATCCACTTTTGACATACTTATTCCAAATACACTTTTTATTAAATATTCAAAGGAAAGATTCTGTCTTAGAATGCTTGCAAACCCAAATTAAGAGATGGAAAAAAATTTTTGATTATTTAATAAAAGAAGTGATAGGTACCTCCATTAGGTCACGTAAAAAAAGCAGCGTATCACGATGAAAAAAGGTCTATAAATCAACGGAAACAAAGTTTTGTCTCAATATGTTTATGTTGTTATGAAGAGGAAAGACCCAAGTATTTTTTAATTATTTTTTGAAATTTTTTACTCCTTTCTAGCACGTAGAAAATTTTGGTTAAAAATTTTGTTTCTTTTACGACAGCGCAATAAGAGAAAAAAAAAAGGTTTGTTTTATTTTGCCCTTTTCCCGAGGAAAACACGTTGATTTAGGAAATTCTTGCAAAAATCAAATTATTGGCAGATTTTAATTAAACTTTCAGGACTTATTCAGAAATGAATGAAATTATTTTTGAAATTTTTTTTTTAGAAAATCTTGTTAAAAAGAGATTTTTTTTTTAAACATGTTTCCACCCACTTACATATTTTCATGAAATTTCGAGAAATTAAATCTTTAAGCACGGGATTTGTTTTATTAGTTAAACAGGACTCTTTATAGAAAGTAAATCACCAGTTTTTTTTGTAAAACAGTTACCCGTTTCATAGAAAATCTGCTCTGAATTATAAAAAAAAAAAAATGTAAAAAAAGTATGACATTAATTAATTAGAAAAGCTTTGATCTGCTTTTGTAAATACGTTAAGGACATTATTTTGTGAAGAAATAAAAATTTTTTCGATGAATAATATATTTTTTACAAATTTTTTTTCCATTTTTAAAAGTTTTTTTCATTAAATTCTTAATACTTCAAAAATCGTTTAAAATTCTTTATTGCTTTTAAGCACGTAATGCAATGATAACGTTTATGAAAAAGTAAAATTGAAAAGCACATAACAGTCGTTTGTACCGAATATTTTAAAATAATTAAAAAAAAAAAATTTATTGAAAAAACGTTTATAATTTCTACGTATGGAAATGTATACGACATAATCCTTAAATTTTTTTTAAACAATTATCTAATTAATAAAAAACTTTAAACAATTATCTAATTAAGAAAGTATGAAATAAAAAATAGATATTACATAATTGCTGAATAAAAATCATAATATTTACAAAGTACTAGTTAAAAACGAAAAACCGCGTTCGCTTACTTTGCAAAAATTGTCAATTTTGATCATCCATAGTAATCTGTTATCACCTCGTCACAATCGATTTCTTTGATAAATTCAGACACATCGTTAAGAAATATTTGGATACAAATTTTTATGCTATAAGTAAGTACTGTTTGTTTCATATCAGATTAATTTAACTTTAATTTTTCTAATTTTACTCAAATAACGTGTCAAAAATATATAAATTTATTTTAGGACGAAGTTTAAAATCAAAATTTTGTTTTTGTTTACAAATTTCTTAAAATTTAAGAAAATCAAAGAAAAATCGAGCATATATTTGACATTCCAATCTATATAATTTCTATCTGAAATACACCAGAATATGTTACTTACTGTAAATTTAATGCTTTAGCTTTCAATTAATAACAACATATTGAGACAAAACTTTGTTTTCGTTGATTTATGAGCCGTTTTTCATCGTGATATGCGGCTTTTTTAATTTTACTTGACCTAACGGAGCTTGGGTGTTTTTTTTTTCTTCTTCTCCAAAGTTGAATAATTGTTTTGGCTTGTTAAAGTGTAACAACACAAATAATAAAAAATATAGGAGAGCAAAAAGGTAAAACTTATAAAGAGCTACAAAGGACAGGAAGTTGTGAAGAGCCATGATCGTCAATATCCTGAAGGAGCATGACACATAAAAGAAGAATTTCTGTCTAAATTTTTGAAAGGTGAAATTGTCATTATTTATTGAAATTGTTGTTCTTATCTTGGTTGTTATAGTCATTATGTTTCGACCGTTGTAATATCTAGCCTTCTTCAGGTGTCTAGTGTTCTTTGAATTTCAAACGGAACTGTTTATTACGCTCACCAGTCGGTGACTTCTTATTTGTCTGTCCATTCTAGGGGAGATAACTCGTATTATTTCATTTTTTTAAAATTTCCCCTACTTATATTTTTATTTTTTGTTAAATTCGTTCTTGTGTCTGTTAGGTTCTAATGATTAAGTGATGAGGTAAATGCTGCAATTTATTTGTTGATCAGGAGTTCAAACCCTGGTTCAAGCAGTCGGGCCTAATGGAATGAGAAGAAAGCGGTGCAACAACGACGAATTGTAGTTATGGCGCTAAAAATAACAGAATAATTAACAAATAAGAGTTATGTCCCCTAGCACGTACGGTAGAATGAGTCTACCATTTTGGACTTGATAAAGGGTTCAGTTTGAAATTCCAATGATGTTATCGAATATGACCGTTACCTGAAGAAGGCCAGAGGGAATAAGAATCGAAACATTGTGACTATAGCAACCAAAACAAAGACAACAGTTTGAATAAATAAATTCCTGCTTAGTCTGTTGCATTTCACTTTTATACTACATATGTTCATGAGATAGATAAAAAAAATAGCATACTATGAAAAAAAAGGCCTTAAATTTGATTAAAATAAGTTTTTATCGTCTAAAAGTTAACGTTATTATCATGAGGAATGATCAAAGTATTTTTTGAATATTTTTTACATTTTTTAATAATTTCTAGCACGTTCAAAATTTTCGTTAAAAATCTACAATTTTTTTTTGAATCGGAAAAATTGACAGAAAATCGATAATCTCCCGTTTTTTTAACTTTTGTTTACAAAAGTGAATGTTGCCGTTTAAAATTTATATAAAAAATCAAATGATTTTTTTTTATATAATTTATTTAATATATTTTGAAACAAAGATTGCTTATTTTCTGTGATGAAAACATGTTTTTTCAAATGGGAGAAAGCCGGTCTGAACTGCGTTTTTGATTGACAAATGACATGTGCGTGTTTTTCATCACGCACTGACATATTACGTGCGGAAATTTATAGTACGGAAGGTCATAAGTGACAATTTGTCTTTACGTTAACAACTTATTTACCTCGTTATTTTTAAGTAGGCCTAGCATGAAAAAACGGCCTTAAACTTGACGAAAGCAGAGTTTTATTACCAAAATGTTTATGTTACTATTAAGGGGAAAGAACAAAGTAATTTTTCATTATTTTTTAAAATTTTTCTGTCTTTATTAGAACGTTTTAACTTTTGGTTGAAAAATCTTGTTTCTCGTCATCACCGGAACTTTAGTAAATAACATGGCAAATTTTTTGTTCATTTTTTTCTTATGACACATTAATTTTGAAAATCTTGCAAAAATAGAAATAATTGTCAGATTTTAATGAAACTTTCAGGAATGATGGAAATTATTATAATTTTTTTAAAGTAATTTTAACTGCCGTACAAATCAAGTCACGTGATGTTTTTATTGGATCATGTTTCTTCCGGGCCTCCGTACATTTGATTTAACATTTTTTTTTTTTCGACACATAGGGTAAAGAACAGTAAGATTATTCTCATTGCTGGTTCGAATTTATTTTAGAATATTTAACAACTTTTAGTAACTTTATGTAAAAATAATAAAATAATTTATTAAATAACAATTAATTCATTTAAAAATTCATTTTTCATCGAAAAAGTTTTTTGCCTTCAGACAATATTATGCATATTGATAAAAACAAATAAAAGTAACTAAAAGCATTTAAAATTAAATAGTATCTTTGTTTTATTAGGTTTTGTATGTTACAATTCAGAGCTGATTTTAGGTTTACAAGCTCGGATTTTTAAAAAAAGAAAACCTGATTTACTTTCCTCAAATCCTTGTGTTTTTAACTAATATAATGACTTGCGTGCTTCGACCATTAACTTTTAGAGTTTTTATTAATTTATTTATGGGGGTGTAATATATATATAAAAAAATATATTTTTATAATGACTTTTTTTAAAATAACATATTTATAATAATTTCCATCATTCCTGAATATTTTCTGAAAGTTTCATTAAAATCTTAAATTTATTTCTATTTTTGCAAGATTTTCAAAATTAATGTGTGTCATGATAAAAAAAATGGACAAAAAATTTGCTCTTATTTTTACAGAGACTTCTGGTGATGACAAGAAACAAGTTTTTCAATCGAAAGTTAGAATGTTGTAATAAAGACAGAAAAATTTTAAAAAATAATTAAAAATTACTTTGTTCTTTACTCTTAATAGTAGCATAAACATTTTGGCGATAAAATTTTGTTTTCGTCAAGTTTGGCGTCTTTTTCATCAGACTATGCGCTTTTTTTTAGCGATCTCATGGAGATACCTTTTGGAAATGGTGTAAATCCATCTTTTGTTTTTCTATCCACATCTATATGAGTTAAATATCAGGGTAGACAGAATTTTCTAGCTGTGACTGTTAGTCATTCAAGGAGAAGGAGAACTCTGCCTTTTCTATAGTTTAGAATTCAATGAGAATCCACTCCATTATCTTTCCTAAGTCATTGCAATTCACAGATAATAAAGAAATAGAATTCGTGGAGAGCCGTGATCGCCCACGTCCTGAAAGGACATTAAAATAAAAGTGTTTAAAGATGAAATGAAGAGTGTGAAGAATTTAATGATCACAAATCCTGTTACTTATGTTGATAACAAAGATAATTTTGTGTTTTTTTTTTTTTTTTTATCTTTTTATTCTTATGAAAGGAACCATTGGTGGCTACTTACTTTATTTTTATGGATATGATCCCTGGCAAGGAAAATACTTGTATGTTGAAGATTTTTATGTTACCCCAGAATGCAGAAAAATTGGAATGGGAAGTGCTCTTTGGAAAACTGTCATCAAGGTAAGAATTCTTTGGAAAATATTTAAGTAAAATCACAATTTACGATGTGTCCCATGTCAAGTCACATTCCCACCGTGTATCATGTTAATTTGCATTTATGGCATCTTATATCAATTTGCATCTATGGTGTGTCCCATCCATGTCAATTTGCATCTGTGGTGTGTCCCATCCATGTCAATTTGCATCTATGGTGTATCCCATCCATGTCAATTTGCATCTATGGTGTGTCCCATCCATGCCAATTTGCATCTGTGGTGTGTCCCATCCATGTCAATTTGCATCTATGGTGTGTCCCATCCATGTCAATTTGCATCTGTGGTGTGTCCCATCCATGCCAATTTGCATCTGTGGTGTGTCCCATCCATGCCAATTTGCATCTGTGGTGTGTCCCATCCATGCCAATTTGCATCTGTGGTGTGTCCCATCCATGCCAATTTGCATCTATGGTGTATCCCATCCATGTCAATTTGCATCTGTGGTGTGTCCCATGCCAATTTGCATCTATGACGTGTTCCATGTCAATTCACATCTATAACGTTTACCATCCAAATTTGCATTTATGACATCTCATGTTAATTTGTATCTAAGATGTGCACAATGTAAATTTGCATTTGCAACATGTGCCATGTCAGTTCATATCTGTGACATGTACTATGCAAATTTGCATTCGTGATGTCTCATATAAATTTGCATCTATACTATGTTCCATGTAAATTCACATCTACAATGTGTCCCATATCAATTCATTCGTACAATGTATCTTGTGACCAATTTTTTGACATGGACAATAATGAAAAGAAAAGATTCACTGGTAGAGTGAGGTTACATGGTAGAAAAACTCTTAAAAATGCGAGAACTCTCCTTTATATTAATAGTTTGAAAAATTCTATCAAATAATTATTTATCTCTTAGGTCCCACCTGAAAAAAACATTAACTTTTTTTTACCAACCCCCAATAATAACTTACTTCCAACCTTTGTTCAGATGCTTAATATCTTAGGTACTACTTGAGGAGGGTGAAAAATAAAGATTTACCCTCACCTTGTAGAGCAGGGGTTGGCAACCTATGGCACGCATGTTACACGTGGCATGCCAAGCAATTTCCAATGGCATGCAGTCACAAATGACATCATAAAGTCTGAACCAATAACTACTACAATGCAAAGAAGATACTTAGCTGTTTCAATTTTAATATTGTTGTAGCATACCTATGGACAATAACGGGTATGTCCCCATTTACATAAATACAGTAGTAAATACTGTTTGTTGGTCTGCAGTTGGAGATTCGTCTCCAGCTGGGCTGGTCAAGCTCTCTCCCTCCAGGCAGAGAGGATCCCTAGACAAGGTTATATCGAAGGGCAGAGTCTTGTCTTAGGAAACAGCTACCTAACCCCATTTTATAAGGGGTCTATGGGGAATTTTTGGCCAAGCCTATGGTCTCAGATACCCCATATTAAATTCGGCCTTGTGCCACATCTAACTGCATGGGGCGGGTGGTAGATATCTTGCAGTTGGAGATTCATTGTGGAATTCACTTGACTCACTTCTAGCAATTGACTACTTCTATGTGCTGCTGGTGAATCTTATATATGTTGTTCTTGTCCTAAGTATTATCGTTCATTGCCAACCTATGTGTGATTATTCTATTCAGTAACCTTCCCTAGGTTACAACAAATATATACTAAAGTATATATACTATGTAAAACATATTGTAGAACAGGTATATTGACCTTGATTTGTATAAAAGTACATATGCTATTGGCACACTGAGTGATTTTAAAACCTAATTTGGCACATAGTTAGCAAAGGGTTGCCAACCCCTGTTGTAGAGTATTAATACTCTGAACAATTCCTGACAATAAGATATAGATGTCTTTGTCCCAGAGAAATGCATACTTTTATTTTACTAATATTTTTTTTTCTTGTAGACTGCTGCCAAAGAACAGTGCGAATGGATGGAATGGTGTGTTCTTGACTGGAATCATCTGGCTATCAACTTTTACAAACGATATGGTGCTGTTAATGTAACTAAAGAAGCGGGTCAGATCTTTCGTCTTACCTCGAAAGAAGTCGAAAACGTTTTGGCCAAGATACAGTAACAGATGATTATTATTATTTTTTTTTAGGTGAAAACTGTTGAGAAATTGTTGTTTGCATTTTATAACAAAAAAATAAACAGTAAAATAAAAAAATTAGAAAATTTAAAAAACAAAAGAATATGAATATAGTAGATTTTTTTTTTTTTTTTTAGATTTAAAAAAGGAAAAAACAATTTAGTTTGGCCATATTGCAGAGAGAAAAAATAATTTCTTTTTTGTTGTTTATATAATTGTTGATGTAGCATACTTAAAGTTTTAAACATTTGTTGAAAAAGTGTATGAAATAAATGTATAAACAATTTAACAAAACCACGTTTGAAATCCTCTCTACAGATCTGGAAGTGCCAAATGATTTGTTTAGCTATGGGAGCATCACTTTAGGATGTCTGATATTTTAAACCAAGAGATTTGTGAATTTTAAGGTCTACTGATTTTGGTGTGCCATTCTTGATGGATCCAAGATATTGTCTCTTCCGAAATGGAATCTCAGTGTTTTTTGAAATATTACTTTTTTTTTTTTTTAATTACAGAAACCAATTTCTAAGACAAAAAAAAAAGCCTCATACAAAAAAAAAAAAAAAAGTTTGGGTACAAATCCACTGCCTGTGTGAAAACATTTGGTAAAAATTCCCCTGTATCTTACAGATATTTATTGGTAAGCAAAATCTTGAGTTAAATTACTTGAATTCAATGAAAATAATTGTACTGCATACAGGTCCAAAGCCCCTCCAAAAAAAAAAAAAAACGATATGAGTAATCAACTAACTAAAAAAAGTGCTTAATACAAAAGTAGAGCCGACCTAGTCAAATATAGAGAGCCAGACAAACCTACCAAGGTTTCATCTAAGCGGATCGTCAGGGAAATATATACTATATTGGTGCAGTAGATCATTATTCAGACATATGTTTTTAAATATAACAGAAAATGAATGCCAATTATTTTTTGATCATGAGCCGATCTAAGCTTTCTATATTTGCTTTAATTTTGGGATAAAATAAAGACAAAAACTGTCCAACATTTGGATATTTTTTTTTATTATGCTGTTCCTCGATCAAAGCTTTCCGGCTCACATGAGCCATCATCAGATGTTGTTATATGGACATTACAACAGAGATGTTCACCATCAAAGATGACATCCTGTTATGTTTACATATAAGTTATGTGATGATAACAGTTGCGTAATAGCAGATACAGGTCTTGAATTCATAATCCATTATCATTGCTGGGCAAAGTTCTATATAAACATAAAAGGATGTCATCTTTGATGACGAACATCCCTGTTGTAAATTCCATATAACCACTCTGATGATGGCTCATGCGAGCTGAAAGCTTAGATTGAGGAACAGCATATTAAAAAATATATCCAAATGTTGAACATTTTCTCCCACAATTAAAGCAACTATACAGAGCTTAGAATGCCTCATGATCAAACATAATAGACATTTGTAGTCTGTTATATTTAACAATATATGTTTGAATAATATATATATATATATATATAAAAAGGAAGTGACTTATGTGTATAAGGCATTCTGAGATTTTTAATGTCATGTAAGGAAAAATGATATAAAAACATTGGTTGAAAATAAGAGTTCTTGATTTTTTTTCTTTTTTTTTTTTAAATGAAAAGTTTTCTTAGAATTATTGAAAAAAATGTTTTGAATTTTGAAATAAAAGATTCTTCTTGAATATTTTATTTTATTTTTTTTTTTCAACCATAAAAAACTATCGCATCATTTATAGCTAATGCCATCTTCAGAATCTTAAATTTGTTTAAATTCAGGAACCAAAATTGAATGAGATTTGAGATTGCATTCTCCATTACTGAAATGTCTTGCATTTTGTTTAGACTTGAGTCATTAATTTTTTTACTTGTCTTTTATTTGATGTTGAATAAAGAAATCTTTTAAAGTCACTTCATTCTTCCTTATTTTATAAGATCACCAAGGATAAATTGTTTTTCAGAGGTGGCAAAATCTTCATATATATTAAGTGATATGAAACATTTCTCAGAGTTAACCTGTAGAAACAGACAATATTTATAAAAAAATGTAAAATGAAATGAATTTATTAAAACAAAGTAACTCATAATAACAAAACAAAATGTCCTTAGCAACTAGTAGAATTTAGGAAACACTATTATATTCATATTGTCAACTGAAAATTACGTCAAGTACCGTCACGTGTGGAAATATTGTTTTTATTGTTGCGTTGACAGATTTGACCATTTTCTTTTGATTTCTTGATACATTTGTGTACGTTTGCTTAGGAGAGTAGTAATCCCGTTAGGAAAAGTGATATTGGGAAAAGGCCTGGGTGTAGATTAATAGTTGGATAATATTTAATGGCGGCACTCTTGAGGATTTTCCTTCTGAGTGAGTTATCTTCTTTTTTTATGTGTGTAGCATTTTTAAAATCAAAATTGTGGTTGAATTTAATTCTATGCATGACTAGTGCATTAGTTGTTTTTAGTGATGTCTCTTTTGTGCTCAGAAATGCGTTTTTTTAAATTTCTACTTGTTTCTCCAATATATTTTGTTTTGTTATTATTAGTTACTTTGTTTTAATAAATTCATTTCGTTTTTGCCTTGAAAAAGTTCATATTGGACAAAACATGTCAGCTAATATTACAGTTTTCCTATTGTCTTTTAGATTTATAAAAATTAAGTAATATCTATAGATGTCTGAAGGTAGTGGGCGTTACTGAATTATTTGATCAAATATGTCCTATCACTTGTAATGACTTTAAACAGTTTGGTCAGAAAATGATTTATATTTTACTTTCTCTCTATTGTGTAAGTTTTTTGTTTCTGGTTGAAATTCTGGAAAAAAAAATTGTGAATAAGAACCTTGAAATAATAACAGCATTTTCCAAAATATATTATTCAGAAGTAACTTCATGGCTTTTATTTTTTTTTTTCCATGATGTTGATGAAAATTTTAATTAATATAGATTTGTTTCATGATATTTTTCTGAATATATGGAATGCCATGTATAATATTATACTCCCCCATTGAGAAAGTTGTATATTTTCCATTAGTGTTTGAAAACAAGGTGTGGTTGTGGAGAAAAATTCAAATGCTGATTTTCAAGGAAAGCAAATACTCCTTTTCAACTTGAAGAGATGGTGCAACACAAGCAGCCTACTACTCTCTGTTTTCTTTAATTTAGTCTTGCACAATATATATATATATATATTTTTTTTTTTTTTTCAAGCATGTTTCATTAAATAATATAGACATATTACGTCTATTTATTTTTACAATAATCAATTCAATTTCCTCAAATTATCTTCTTGGTGTTAAGTTGAAATTCATCAAGGAAGATGCCATAGATTTTTCTTACCCAAGTACTTTCAATCATCTCCAAGATCATCCTTAGAGGTGAATTGCAAAGACAAACTTATTGTAATTGTGATGATTTTTTGTAAACGTGTGTTTTTGTAAATGTGTTAATTATTTTAAAATTAACCATTGTGGTTATGATGTTTTGTAAACAAGCATTCTCAATGCAAGGGGGTAACCAGAGATGGTAAATTGCAACATGTTGTTAAATGCCTTCATTAATGAATTTCAACTTCAAGATGATAATTAGAGAACTACAAAAAAAAAAAAATAAGATGTAAAAATAGACATAATATATCTATATTATTTAATGAAACATGTTTAAATGAAGATATGCTGCATATATATATATATATATATATATATATATATATATATATATATATGTGTGGCCACTTCAGAGATTGGCCTTGTCAGGCTTAGCCTGAGTCAGTCAGCATTCAATTATATCTATTTCAAAGCAACAAGAATCTTTTAGTACTGTGTCGTTTACATTGTTGACTTCAACTGTATCCAAGTTTAATGGATTTAACTCCATACCTCAATATACATTTTATATATATATGTATATTTTGCTGTTAACAATAAAATAAAAATAAAAAAAACAGACGACATGCATTTAACAGATGTCAGAATTCGTTGAAAAATACATCCCTTCCCCTATCTAAACATAACCCCTTTTTTGAACGTAACTAATATCTGATACAACAAAAGTTAATAAGAATGAACACGCTACCACCCCTTGTCTGGATGAATGGATTTCTCTGTATCCTTGGAAACAATGAATTATGAATTTTTCGTTGCCTTTAAAACTCAGTAAATTTAAAAAAATAAAATTCACTTGAGGATGAAATGGAACTAATGTTTTTAATTTAATTACAAAATTAAATTTGAAGCTTTTAGCTTCCATTTTTGAAACATGGTTATTACTGTGTAGCTAAAAACCATATTTTAAATCAGTTAATTTATAATATTAATGCTCTAAATTTACATTGAGCACTATTTTCTAAAAATAAAAATATCAATAAGAACACCGGATTATATATCTTACTGTTCTTTCTTTTTATTTATATATACATATATATGTGTATGTGTGTGAGTGAGTGTATGTGTGTCATCCACAGACAGACTGTTTCGCTGTGTGGTTAGACATCTGGTTGTCACAAGCCAGGATTGAAACTCAACCAATTTGGCATCAGTTGGAGACTTTCCCCCTGAGCTATCAGCCTACCAGCAGAGAGGAAGGTGAATTTATATGTATCAGGTCATCCCATAAGTTCTGTCCGAATTTTAACTTTTTGTTAAAATGAACGAAATTTAAAGAGTATTTTATAATGTCTAATGGAGCTGAACATTATTTTTATGCTTAGATGCATTTAAACTGATAAAATTTTTATTTCAGAGAACAATAAAATTGTGTTTTATTAAAACCCTGCTAACATGGAAGTACCCAAGAATCATTTGAGGCACATAATGCTTTATGAGTTCAAGAAAGGAAACTCAGTAGCCGAAGGGGCTTGAAACATTCACTCATGGAGAGGAATGTGGGAATGAAAGAATTTGCAGAAGATGGTTTGCAAAATTCAGTGGTGGAGATTTCACCCTTGAAGAGGAAGATCGAACCGGACGTCCAGTTGAGTTTGATGAAAAGCTTCTTGAAGCAGATCTTGAAGAAAATTCTACTTTATCAGTTGAGGAATTGTTCTCAGTTCAAACCATACAACTGTTCATCGTCATCTTCAACAACTTGGAAATGTTCCTAAACTTGGAAAATGGGTGCCTCATGAATTGTCTGAAAACAACCTCAAATCCCGAGTTGACATCTGCTCTTCTCTCCATTCTCGCCAACTTGTTTCGCCTTTTTTAGATAGACTTGTGACTGCCGACGAAAAATGGATCTTTTATCAAAATGTTAAGCGTCGTAGATAGTGGCTTGGTAAAGGGAAAGGACCCCAGCCACAGCCGAAAAGGGAACTTCATGGGCAAAAGGTTCTTTTTTCAATCTGGTGGGATCGCCAAGGAATAATCCATTTTGAATTCTTACCACCTAATGCAACAATTAATGCTCAAATATACTGTCTGCAATTAGAGCGTTTGAACCAAGCTTTGAGGAAAAAAAGACCTGCTCTAGTGAATCGAAAAGAGGTGATGTTTCATCAGGACAATGCGCGACCCGACACAGCAAGAATCACGTCACAAAAGATCGAAGAACTTGGTTGGGAGAAAATTCTTCATCCAATTTTATTCTCCTGATCTTGCTCCTTCAGACTACCATTTGTTTCGTAGCTTACAGAATCATTTGGAAGAAATAGCTTTTGTAACACAGGAAGCGGTTAAAACTGACATTTGTGAGTTCTTCGAATCAAAGCCAAAAGAATTTTACAGTAATGGAATTAGTAAGCTTGTTAATAGATGGAAGGAAGTCATAGATAATCAGGGAAAATACATTGTTGATTGAATCTGTAATTAAATGTAACATTTGGTCACTTATTTTCTTTATTCAAAATTCGAACAGAACTTATGGGATGACCTGATATTTATTTTAGAATAATCACGCCAGTGATTCAGAGTGCTCAATTCATAGAAGAGCGTTTGCATCAGCAGTAGCATGAAATGTCCCAAATGGATATTTTATATAATGATGAAAATATAGTTCTAATATTTGCTATATTTATGGATAAAAGTACTCAATATCATGGATGGAGCTTATGTAAATATAAAAGGGGACACTGCGGTCAACAAGTGAGAGGTGATGTATATAGTGTATATATACATAAGTATTTTTAATGGCAGTATCAGCCTACAACAATAAATCCCAAAACTGTAAACTTTGTCTTGTGGGGAAAATAGCTATAATTACTTTCCCAGATCAACACAAATTACTAAATAAATGATCTGAACATCATCTAAAAATAGAGACACAAAAATAAATTTTCACTATGTTGTTTAAAAATATGCGAAAAACAGAATACTTTATAAACATATATGAGAAATTAAAAACAAAACCACACCCAAAAATATCATGGAAAATAAAGAAAACAGTTTCATCATAGAACAATGAAATCCCAAAACTGTAAACTCTGTCAGGAGGAGAAAATAGTTATAATTACCTTTGAATACAAATTACTAACTAAACGTTCAGAATTTGTCAAAATGCAGACATGAAACGCTTTTTTACTGCGTTGCTTAAGAATCGAAAACTAAAAACAAATATACCTTGTAAAATACCACCATTGAAAATGCAAATATATGCACAACGCAGATAATGTAAGATACTTTAGACAAAGTCAATACAAATACAATAATCAATCACTGAAAAAACTAAAAAAATGTCTAAATAAATGAACAACTGAAATAAATAAGAAACAAATTAACAAACAAGAAGGAATACATAAACAGAAGTAAATGTAATAATAATTATTATTTACATTATTCGGACTATTGTCCTCATCTTTGTCGCCATATTTATTACAACGTTTCGGCCGTTATACGCTCTGGCCTTTTTCAGGTGGTTGGAATGTCGAACTGAACACTTTATTTCGCTCACTGGGGTAGACTGTTCTAGTTCCACGTGTCATGTAGAAATACAGACAGAAACTTCAGACAGGCTATATTTTGAGATTCATCAGCAAACTGGAAAGTCCAGAGTTGAATAAAATGTAATTCTAATGTATGAGTGATTGACTTAACTGTTTTTATTACTCTGTACATGATACTTTTTTTTAATCATTCAACCCCAAGCAAGGCAGGAAGCCACTAGCACACAAAGGGTTTTAGAGTAGGAGCGAGAACAAAGAGGAGTGATAGAGGAAAGGATGAAGAGAAGGATAGGGGATAAATCAGGACGTTGATTGACGTTAAATTTGAATAGTTGGAGATTATAGTTATCAGGAAAACAAGAAATGGGGAGGGAGTTCCACAGGCGAGAAGTACGAGACATGAAGCTATTGGAGTAGAAGAGACGGCTATATTTAACAGTTTTGACAGTGAAAGGTTGAGAGCGAGATGCCAGACTAGTTAAACGCTTATATTCATGAAGTCTGGGAACCAGCGAAAGCAGCTCATCGGAATAGTTACCGTGAAAGTATTTGTAAAAAAGACAGAGGGAGGAAACGGCACGTCTGTGAGAGAACGACTGCAGACGAGACGCCAGATCAGGGTCAATTACATTGCATATCCGTCTTGGGATTTTATCAAGGACCTTGAGACAAACAGAAGGTGCTCCATACCATATATAGCTGCAATACTCCATGCAAGGGCGAATGGTATATTTGTAGATTTGAAGGATCCACTCTGGTGAGAAAAATTTCCTGGCGCGGCATCGGGAGCCATCTTTCCTAGCGGCGGACAAAGCTATTGACTCAATGTATTCGTTCCATCTCAGGTCAGCAGTCAATGTAAGACCGAGTTGTCGCAAAGAGGTGCCCTCGAGAAGTTGAGCGTCAGGCATTCTAATGGGAGGCAGGGATGGTTCTCTCTGGTGATTAATAGAGAGCAGTTTTGTTTTTGAGGCGTTAAAGTTAACCAGCCAATTCCTGCCCCAGTCCACAACCGATTGGAGGTTCTTTTCAAGACAAACGGCCAGGTTAGTTTTGTCGGCGACACTAGATTTGTTTTTGAGGCAGGAGTAAATAGTAGTGTCGTCCGTATAGATGCCTACTTGGGAACCTATTCATTAGAACTGGATGGCTAAGACTGATGAATACAAAAATTAAAGCAAAGGCTTACCCAATAAATAAAAAGCCAAGAGAAGTGCTATAGTGATGTCAAATGAAATCTTTAATCGAGGTGAAGGAACAAATGTATCATAACACAAATTACATCAAACTACAGATCAGTCAGGTGACATAAGTTATATAATTGGTCACCAGAAGCATCTTCATTTATATATATATATATATATATATATAAAGTGAATATTAATACTCAGAGGCGATAGGCTGTTTCATGATAGATGCAATTGGCATGCCATTATTTTATATTTATAATTACATACGCTCTATCTCTGATATTGAGCACTTTATTCCATAAATATAGCACACTTTTTATATATATATATATATATATATATATATATATATATATATATATATCAATCACCACGGTTGATTTCTCAGGAGGGAGACTTTCTGATGTTATCAACCTGGAGGGGGACGATCCTAGTGTGCGGCACATTTGGAAAGTGCCTGAAAACCATACCACAGGTTGACCCAAAGCCTTGTGAGTGAAATTGGATAGACGGGACACTTGGGGGCCGCCGATAGCTGTGCTAGCACGAAGTCACAAGTCATCGTGACCGAGGCTTTGAGTGTGCTGGCGTTGTTCTGATTGTTGATCATGCTAGATAACGCTCTCTCCCAGAAACTGTAACTAAGGTCTCAGCATAGTTGCAGTATAAACCACAGGTTGGCTCTGTAGGTGTTGAACAAAAACAAATGTGCCTGAGCGAGAGTCTGCATTAGGGATTGGCTAGCCACCCTAGTAGACGGGTATCCTCGAATACGTGTGGCCATCTATGTATGTATGTGTGTGAATAATCTAAATAGACAGTTTCATTCCACATCGGCTTTTGAAAAGACTTGTTTCATCATCTGTCAAAGAGTCTATTCCCCACGTGAGGTAAAAATATTTTTTCTTATTATTTATTCATATTGCTCTGTATAAATAAAATACATCAAACTCTCTTTTGTGGATCAGTTTTAATATTTTTATATTACTAGGATTATATACCCACGGATTTATTTTAGCTTTACTATATTTATATATATATATATATATATATATATATATATATATATATATATATATAAAACATTAGGCAGCATATGATTTACATATTAAAGAATAATCACACATAGAATTAATCAGAAGTATTAATGCGATTATTGGCGACATCCATCGCTAGAAAACATAATATATGCATTAAAAATCCTGTTCATCCAGAGTGCGAGTTTTGATCCTTGAAGAAAAACTTGTTGTCTGTAGTTTTTCAGTTTATTTGATGTTAAAATGCTAGTACTTACGGACGGCCTTCCATCCATCATCAGGCATGTGTTGTTTATCTTATAAAATCAAAAACTTGAGACGATATATCTGTATGTCGACCGAAAGATGTTTTTGAATATCTGCTATTGTTGACGGGTGTGTAAGATCGTGGAACGCGCAAAGACGCAACGCTAAATTTTCAAAATTTTTAAGTGAGAATTTTTTCTTCAAGGATCAAAACTCGCACTCTATATACTTAGTTCATGACATAAAAACTAATAGTAAAAAATTTCTTGTCTTTAATGCCATAATACATTTTTTTGTACCGTTAAAAACATATTTAAATATATATATATATATATATATATATATATATATATATATATATATATGGCATTAAAAGCAAGAAATTTTTTACTTTTGGCCATGATAAATTACAATTAAATTTACAATTCTGACGAGGGGACGAAACCGGTCGACTTGTGTTCGTGTTTTTGTTTTAAAATTTATCATGGCCTATAGTAAAAAAAATTTTTACCTTTAATATATATATATATATATATATATATATATATATATATATATATATATATATATATATATATATATATATATATATATATATATATATATATATATATATATATATAATGTTTGTAAGCGTAAAATTTCAGACATAACTAAAAATACATCTGTTAAAGGACAATATAAATAAAGAAAAAAAGGAAAACTTAGTCGATGTGATTCACCCTCTGATAAACTTTACCAAGGCAAATGTAATGATTTTCTTATCCAACATGTATTTATAAAAAAAGTAAAAATATTGTTTTGTCAATTTTTGAATTTGAGAAATGCTGATAAGTATTCATCAAGCTAATTGTAAAGTCTAGGTAAAGTATGGAGGATGCTAAGTGATATAACAAAAGTTAGTAAATAATGTTTTTGAATTTTTATTTTAGTTGGAGATTTATGTATTATATATTTTAAGTGAAACAAGATTGTGAATTTAACCGCTTTCTTTTATTTTTTTAGCATTTTTATAGTCATGTATGTTGGTTTGGGGAAGGAGTAATTCTTTCAGGAACGGAGATATTTGAAAAAAATTATGGGCTCAGATTTATATTTTGATAAAATTCTATAGTGGCATTCTCAATAGTGACACTTTCCGTCTAAGTCAGTTTCTTTCTCTTTTAATAATTGTGGCATTCTTAACATCAAAGTTGTGGAGTAAAACGAATTACTCTTTTTTTCCCCAAGCCAACATACACGACGCTAAATATGTTAAAAATTTAACCTTTGATGTTGCATTAAATTTAAATTTTAGGTATCAGGGAAGCAAGAAACCGGAAGAGAGCTCTTCATAATTGAGACCGTTTTTGTTTAACGATCATTTTCTATATTGTAAAAAAAAAATTTTGCTTTGTTTTTGATGTGCCTGACTGCAGCCAAATGGTAGAGCAGTGGTAACGTGAGTGGTCTTAGATAAAAGAAAAACCCCAAATTTTACCAACAAATACCAAGGGAAAACTCAGCTTTCTTTTCATTTTTTTCTCTTTTACCAGAATTTGATGGCCATACTATGACCTTAAAAGCCAATGAACATTATGAAATCTTAAAAGCCCTGTTATCTTCATATACTGTTCATCTTACTTTTTTTAAATCATTTCACCCCAAGCACTAAAGCAGAAGGTGGGGGATTACTGGGAGTGGAAGGGAATAGAATGAGATTTTAGTGATGAGAAAGGTAAATAAAAAAAACAAGGTTCAGGAAGACAGAAGATAGCAATTGGCGTTGTATTTAAATTTTTGAGGATTGTAGATGGTTGGAAATCGAGAAAACGGAAAAGAGATCCACAGGTGGGAAATGCAAGGAAAGAAATTATTAGAATAGAAATGACGTTTGCCTCTCTATTTAATTTAACAGTAAAACAGTGAGACTTAGCTGCCAATATTGGAACAAGCTTAAATGCATGTAGTCAAGGCACCAAGAAAGAAATCTGATCAGAACAACTGCCATGAAAATATTTATAGAAAAGCCAGAGGGAAGCCACATCACGGCGGCAGAAAAGTGAGTGAACTCGATATGCCAGGTCAGCACCGATAATATTACAGACCATTCTTTTTATTTTGTCAAGAATCTAGAGATCTAGTAGTAGCAGCCAAAACCAGATATGGCAAAAGTACTCAATGCACGGACGAATGGTAGATTTATAAATGTGTAAAATATTTTGCTTTGTTTTTGAACTGCCTGACTGTAGCCAAATGGCAGAGCCGTGGTAGAGCAGATAAAGAAAACCCCCAAATCTTACCAACAGATACCAAGCGAAAACTCAGCTTTCTTTTCATTTTTTTTTCTCTTCTACCAGAATTTGATGCGTCATTCTATGATCTTAAAAGTCAATGAACATTATGAAATCGTGAAAACTCTGTTATACTCCTATACGGTTCGTCTTTCTTTTTTTAATCAGTTCACCTCAAGCAAGGCGATAATGCCACTAAAGCACAAGTGTGTGTGTGTGTGTGTGTGGGGGGGGGTTACTCGGAGTGGAAGATAATGAGAAGATTTTAGTGAGGAGAAAGAACAATGAAAGAACAGGATTCAGGAAGAGAGAATATGGTGATTGGCGTTGCATTAAAATTTGATATTTTTCAAATTGGACATTTAAAAAAAAATAAGATCGTAAATGGCAGAAAGTCCTCACTACCACCCCCACCCCCAAAAAACTCTAAAAAAAAAACCCTGAAAAACAAAACAAACAGAAGAAAGTTCCACAGCTGAGAAGTGTAAATAAAGAAACTTTGGATATTTCATCAACACAAATTTTGGTAAAAAAAAAAAATCTGAGTATTGGAATAAAAAATAATAACAAACCGTTACAGAATGCGAAAGTCATGGTCAGAATGGTCAGCAATTGGCTGTAGTACCTTGTGGGCATGGTATTCTGACAGTAATGCATTGCCTTTGTCTGGTTTTTGGATATAAGTCCAAAATGGCGCAAATTCAACAGAGGGCTGCAAAAATTTGGAAGCGTCAATTCACTTCCCACACCCAGCTTGAGAGATCGACTAAGACCACTTGCAGAAGAACACTGAGCCAACGTGCAGCATACATTCCTGTTACCCCATTCCTCTTGCTTCTTTTTAGAATACAAGCTGCCATATCTGCCCCCGCTTTCTAATAAAAACAAGTAAGAAAAAGAAATCGTCTTTTTCGTTGATACCATTTTATGTCGTAGCGTGGGGAACCAGAGATGACACAGAACGAAACAAAAGATATTTTTCAATAAATATAACATAAAACAGTTTATTCGATGTTACAAGGAAGGAACAGTGCTTTTTTGTGTGCAGCATAGAACATGTTTATTTCATATTTAGAGATGATTGTCTAGTTTATAAATGAGTGTAAATTAAAAGTTCTTTCATCGAGTAGTATGTGTTCAACCTCTGACCGACTACTGTCTAGACAGGATGTTACTGTTGTTTTATTGTTGTCTGTTTAGAGTGCAACTATCTGTGTGGGCGGGCGATTGCTGTCAGTGTATACTGTCTGCGTGGGCAGTTGCTGTTTCTATGGACTGTTGCTATTTGTGAGTTGTGCTGTTTGCAAAAATAGTATGATTTTCTAGTTTTCTATTCAATAGCATTTTACTTTGTTTAATTTGGGTTAATGTCCCTAAAAAAAAAAAAATTAGAATAGAACTTAGTTACATCACGCTATTTCAAAAGTAAAACAATAAGACTTAATTGGCAATCTAGTCGCCGTCGCCGGCATCCGTCCGTCTCGGGAGACGATGAGGTATGGAGTTTCATCGCCTCTGGGGTGCTGGGCGATGGAGTTACATCGCGACTCTGGTTTGTTCTCCAGTGCGCTGTAGTCCCAATATATGGAGCGGCAGTCTCCAGGCCCCCGGCCGTGTTGTAGCGAAAGGATGACAGTTTGTGTCAGGAGTTGCGGAAGGACGTCGTCCATGGAGGGTCCACTCTGGATTTTGTGTAAGGTTTACTCTTTAGCCTTACTTCTCCCGAGCCTGGGCGGGATTTATAGGGGGTTTAGAGATATATATATGCCCGGTGGGCCTGGACGTCTACATGGGGGCCAAACTTTCCTCCCCCTATGTTTAGCCCGAGTCAAGGTGCGCAAATTTGTATCTGTCAGTTTATAACGCTTGCTGATGGGAGAATACAGGGGAAGATCACTAGTAGTAAGCTTCAATACACGGGGTTGAGGCGGGAAATTATTTATCTCCTCTCTCTCTATTCGCTTTTGTGTCATTTGTCCGCCTAATAGTCTAAAGATGACTATAATAATCAAGATGAGTATGTGCGAGTTTTCGCGAACATACATACACATGCATACAAATACAAATCACGATGTACAACCCCGATTCATTGGTTAATTAATCATATTACGTTATTATAGACAATTTACAAATCGCAGCAACGCACAATTTTGAAATTTCAAGTCAGTTTTATGCACTTTTTGGGAGAAACGGATCTTAAGTCTCCTGAAAATTGCTGATTGGTCAATCGCCAAATAATCAGATTGTCTGCACCTGAAGAATAATTCTTCCTGCGCAGCGATCTGAAGCCTATAGTCACTTATTTAAGCAAGATTTTTTCTTAGCTAATTAGTGAGAATTCAGCTGCCAAACGAATCCACGACAGTTGAAATCATACGCCAACCTTCTCACTCACACACACCACTCACATGCTGAACATACCTTGTATATACTGATATAATCTTTTCTAACACGGCAAATCTTTTAATAACAGTCATTATAAGAGACTCTCATGAATATTATTCCAGTGAACTTTGAAATACTAAAATAACAGAAAAGAGAGACAACTCTTGGTTTATTCAAGCTTTTCTTACTTAAATGCATGCTTTCTTTAACATTGTTGTTTGATATTGTACATCTTAAATACATATTTTATGTGTAACAATGTCTTTTGGTTATCCTTTTCTGCGTCAGCCATGTTTCCTAATCTAAAGTTAAATTAATGTGGTGAAATCCGCCACAAGTATGTCGATCCGAATAACAAGGCATATGTTGTTGTTGATAATTCATCATTTTTTTTAAAAAAATTCAGACATAGAAAGCTAAAGATAAACCAGTCAAAATGAGGTTGGCGTCGGTTTAAATAAATTCTTATCTTCTACAAATCGGTCTTTGAATTTTCCCCCATATTAATCGGTGTTACCGGCACATTTTATGTTTTGTAAAAATAAAATTGATTAAAAACAAACACAAAGATTTGAATTTCGAAAATGTATTTATTTAGTGAAGATCAAAGCAAATCTAAGTATAATAAGTTTAACTTAATAGTAGCTTAATAGAAGTGCTTCTTACGAAGATTGAAGACATTAAATCAATGAATATTTGGAGTGGTTAAATACGAAAAGTTATTACTGAATAAAACTAAACTTACAAAAAAAAAAAAAAAAAGTAAAAAAAGTCTAATTCAAGGGAGGTAATTCTGTAGGATACAATTACAGTTATCTCCCTTGTATCTTATAACGATGAAACTTATTACAGATTGTGTATCCTTTTCACAGAGAACAGTAAGTGAGACGATGAGATCCGAAGACGTATTGGGATGCACAAAGACGCATTCCAAAAGCTTGACAGGGTATTACGAGACAGGAAGATTTCTTTGATAACAAAAGAAAAGAGTACTGAGCTGCTACGTGACATCTGTCCTCTTTTACGGCAGCGAATGTTGGACGGTCTCCTCAAGAAGAGACTCGTGGCGGCGGAGGTATGATTCTACAGAAGGTTGCTGAGGATATGGACCGAGAATGTGAGCTTCTACAGAAGGATGCTAAAGATATCATGGAGCAACGATGAGGTTTTGGACAGGATACAAACAAGGAGGAAGCTTATATTTAGCATCAGAAAGAGGCAGGTGAAATTTTTGGGACACGTAATGAGAAAGGAAGGCTTGGAGAATCTGATACGCACAGGTCGAATAGAAGGAAAGAGAGACAAGAGAAAGCAAAGCATGACATACCTGGCGGGCTTAAGCAAGTGGATAACAGAATATGGCCTGGGGGAAGTAGCAAAGGGACAAAACTCCTTGAGAGCTACAAGGAATAGGAGAAGTGGAGAGCCATGATTGCCTACATCCTGAAGGCACACGGCACACAAAAGAAAAGAAAGAATTCTTTAACCGAAATTCTAAAATCCGAAAGTTTCCATGACTTGCCACAAATGTAAAATTTCAGAAAGTACTGGGAAGATTCCGAGTTGATGTGCAGCTGTTGTACGTGACCCTGAGTGGGGGTTCCCCAACCCTTCTACGATGGCACCCTTTTTTTTGTGTTAGCGATCATCGGAGAAACACCTTCGATCGTGGATTACTTTCCAGATGTTTCGTGCTCAGTAAATATATTAATCAAAATATCAAAAAGTCCTGCAGATACCATATAGTTAGTGAAAAGGAAAAGAAGCATTTATTTTTATCAATATCACATAAAGTCAAACTTTTGGAAAAACAAGACAGGGGTGTAAGTTTAAAACGTCTGAATGAGGAGTTTGGTGTTGGAACAACTGCCATATACAATCTGTGAAAACAGAAAGAGAAATTGTTAAAGTTTTATACTGAAAGTAATGAACAGAAATTAATGAAAAATAGAAAAAAAAAACAAAACAAAAAAAAACAACAACAACAAAAAAAAAAAAACACTTCACAGAGCAAATAAATTATGATCTCGATCCTGTATTGATGAAGTGGATTTATCAGCGTCGGAGTGTATACATGCCGGTTATATAAAACTATATATATATATATATATATATATATATATATACATATATATAAAAGTGAACATAGAAGTCAACACTTTGACTTCTATGTTCACTTTTATATTTACACACGCTCTATCTCTGATATTGAGCACTTTATCCCATAAATATAGCACATCTTAAGACTATCTTTCTTCATATATATATATATATATATATATATATATCCGATGCGATGAGGACGAAAGTAATATATAAATTCCAACGTTCACAGTATTAATTGAAAAGAGGGCTCGATACCGATAGTAGAACGATAATTATTTATCATAATTTTATATATATATATATTTTTTTTTTATGTATATTTTTCTTCTCAAACAAATGGAAAAAAAGGAAGTGACGTTTCACATACGGCTTGCCTACAAGTAGGATTGTTCATAACTATATTCGATTCTCACCCGTCGAAGTGCAGTTGAAATGCACTGAAACCAAGTTGCATCTTTGTAGTGAGTAAAATGGTTTTGTCTATATGATAAAATTATAATATATATATATATGTGTGTGTGTGTGTGTGTGTGTGTGTGTGTGTGTGTGTGTGCGTGTTATGGTAATTTACCCAGGCACGCATGAACTCTCCCAGCTATAAATAGGATCAGGTACTGCCTTTTGGAGGGTGAAGTTCCCAGCAGTCAGCTCTGACAGTCGGACCGAACATTCTTGCTGTAACACTCTCGTTTGTATATGTTTGTATTACTGTTTCTGTTAATATATTTCTTTAACCCAGTTCCTCTCTTTTTGTCTCTGTGTGTGTATTGTTCTGCCCCTAACAAAGCCACAACACACACACACACACACACACACACACACACAATAAATAAATAAATCAGGGCCATGTAACCTGTCCTCGAGTCATTCAAATTTAGATGCATACTTTTCGGACGGACGGTGGAAGCACAAACAATAGTTATAAGTGTGTGTGACCAAGTGGTTAGAACGTTAGTGTTTTGAGCATGAGATTTGTGTGACGGGGACACCTGGTCCAGGGTCGAAACCTTTGGTTACGGCGCCAACTGTGACGTCGCTCCTCCTGGTCGCTCTTCGCTGTTCCAAGCGTGCCGTTCCAACCCCTTGGTTAGATGATTACCAGCCTCGCCTTTCTCAACCCGCTTCCAACACCTGGTTACTAGGGTAACTGTACTGATCTCCGGTCTGTCTACCCACGCTGTGATTAGATCTTAGACAGACGGGATCAGAAACAGGGATTGGGGCCGTATGCAAGTTGAGTCCGACGGGGGTGGCAAAACACAAGTAAAAAAAAAAAACTCACGAGAGACAAAAAATTACTGATAAAAAAGGGTAACAACCTTTTTATATCTAATGTTCGTTACATAAAAATTATTCTTACTTCCCGACCCGCTTTGTGGATCAGGCACCAAGCTCCTATCATACAACTTAAAGACTGAATTGTCTACTCTTCAGAATTGTGTTTGTCGGAGTGTGATCTAGTTCGACACTGGGGCTAACCTCTACCAGTCGTTCACAGCTGATCCTTCCCTTCGGCTTGAGTTGGACGTATTTCTTCACTTCGATTTGGTTTGGTCGAATTTCTGTTCTTGGGCTTGGTTTGATTTCAACTTCTTCTTCTTCCGTCCTGCAACTCTTTTCTGTCGACTGAGGTTGAACTGATTTGCTTGTTTGGCCTGCAACTTTACTGCCTGTCTGAGGTGATCTGAGCTCTCTGTCGTCTGAGGTGATCTGAGCTCTCTGTGGTCTGAGGTGATCTGAGCTCTCTGTCGTCTGAGGTGGTCTGAGCTCTCTGTCGTCTGAGGTGGACCCTTCTCGCTGCCGTCCGGGGCTGAACTCAACTGCAACTCTCTGTCGTCCGAGGTGATCTCTTCTCGCTGCCGTCCGGGGCTGAACTCAACTGCAACTCTCCGTCGTCCGAGGTGATCTCTTCTCGCTGCCGTCCGGTGCTGAACTGATTTTTGTCGATTGGGGTTCTGCTTTTATTGACGCCGCAACAAACTGGGGTGGGTCTGTCGGCGTCAGGGTTTTCTCGATAATTCCAAAAAGTCGCCTTTTACTTCTGATTTCCCATTATCGCTCTTATTTTCACCCTACTTTCTCACAGTGCCTCTGATGGGGAGGCGCATACCCATCTCTCCGGTCTCTCGTATGTCAGGTGACCGTTTTCGACCAATGGGTCTTGATCGAGCGTCCTTTCTCCTCTTCTCGCATATCACGTGACCGCTTTCGGCCAATGAGATTCTGGTTGGGCGTGTGACGTCTCCAATCGGGCGTGGCTTATCCCGGCTTTTGTTCTGGGAAATAGACACCTTCATAAAAAAAAACAAAATCTAATTTGGCCTTTTTCGCACGTACGAAAAATGACAATATCGGCCTTTCTCACCTTCCTGGTCTTTTTCAAAACAGCCTGCCGCTAATTAGATGTGACTTCAGGAAGAATATTGGCGCTATCTGTGAGCCGAGACAATCGTTTTTCACCTCTTTGTTTTGTGCTCAGACCTGATAGTCAAAAATCTTAATTATCTGAATTGAAAATGTCTTCACTTCATCATCGTGGGAGTTCTGATTTTTAACAGGTCAGAATCTGTATACAAGTCCAGCGGTCACCTCCTCATCCCAAAAGACACCCTTCCCCGATTAATAATTCGTTTCTCATTGTTCTAAAAAATCCCATTTCTCCAAATTGATAATGAGTCTCCTACACAAAAGTAGGCCAGATGCTTTGACCGACATTTTTATCAATCGTACATATGTTCATACACTTTTACCAAGTATGTTTTCTTTCTTTCTTTTAATTACCTTTAATTCTACTCTCCCAAAAAAACAATTTCCATTGTCTTTTTGGAATTCGGTCAGGCGCGCCGACCTCGATACCTCTTGACACCTATTTCGCTAATGACCGGCCTTTTGCATTTTTCTTTCTCTTTCTCTTTTTCTTTCTCTTTCTATTTTTCTTTTTCCCTTTTTTTTTTTTTCTCTTAGGATCGCCTAAGTACAAGTAGAGAATTATTCTCGTCTAAAAAACTAACAACTGGTTAATAAACCGAATAAGAAAAATGAAATCATATTTCTATGAATATTTCTTTTTTTTCTAATAATGCAGGGTGCCACATTTGGGTTCGAATCTCATCGTGGTCGGTTTGTTAATAAGGTGACCTCTTAATAATATCGGTTTGTGGCCGGTTCCGTTAAGAGTGCCTGGAAACGATACCCTAGGGTGACTCAATACAGAGTGCGATGGATAAATTGTCGTCCAAATAACGCAAAAACGAAAATTATACTGACATTTCATTTTAACAAATATATTTACCACAATTACATAAAATTTGTATCTTGAAATACGAAAGAGTTTACTTATTCAACAAAATCACTTCAACCACCGCCTCCAGATGACTTTGGAATCTTCTGTATGGGACGGCTTGCTTGTTTAAGTTGGTGAATGCCGCCATAATCCTTGCCTTCAGTTCATCTTTAAAGTTACAAGGAGTTATGTTGGCCTTTCGCTCAAATGCGCCTCACACATAATAATCAAGGGGGGTGCAGTTTGGGAAGTTAAGTAGCCAGATGTAAGGGGTTATGTGGTTACAGAAATTGTCTGACAGCTATGACTGAGTTCTCCTGCTTGTATGGCATGGTGCAGAGTCCTGTCGCCAGACATAATGTCTTCCAGTAGCCGCCCTCTTGATCCAGAGCAGCACTACCCACTCAAGACATTTGTTAAAACAGATGAATGGAGACATAACATCGCCATCACTTGTGATCACTCCAAACATCTTCGTAATCTCCATTAGACTCATCCAACTCTTTCCGAATCCTCTGCACTGTTCTCAGATTGACACCCATATACTATGAAATGTTTGTATTGAAGCTTACGGTACGAATTCCAAGCAGTATAGCCCTTTGCTGCCGCCTACACTCGGTGTTGTAACCACGTTTAGTGGTTCCATTATCCTATCAATCAACAAGAAGTAAAAAGGGAGACAATCCGACAATATCTATTTCCAAAAAAAAAAAAAAAAAATTCTGTCAGCGAGGTGCATAAAAAAATCAACACGAGGCTTATACTGTGAAGCACTTCCTGCTTGATTGCGGTGACATGTCACATATTCGAAAATTATTTTACAACGTGAACAACTTGAAAGAACATTTCGAAAAATCAAACCCCAATTTGATCTTGACCTTTCTTAGGAAAGTTGGACTATATAATAAAATATAATTCCAATTTGGTGTCTGATGATGAAAGGGAAAGCTTTGATACTTGTCAGGCGAGACATTTTCAAAGAACGGCGCACCTCTGAAAACTGAATTTTTTTTTTTTTTTAAAAAAAGCAAGGCAACACCGAAGAAGAAGGAAAAGAAAGGGAAAGTTTTTTTGAAAGCATTTCAACCTTATTTTAAAAAAAACAAACAAAAAAACAACTGTTGACCTTAAATGATCTCTTGCTGATCGATGGGTCGTTAAGTTTTAAACAAACAAACAAACAAAAATCAACACGAGAAAAATAGAGGGAAACCAAAAAGTGTTCTGCCTATTACTTGACATGTCTTGTGGTAGTCTTGACTTGATAAAGAGATACACAGGAAGTATATAAAGAAATACATATTTATAATTATTATATGGTTTGATAATAACTGATATAGGCAAAAGATTTCTAGAGTAAAAATTGACAATAAATTTCCATAAATAATTTTAGCTATGCCATTATATAGGTAATCTTCACTTTCCAGGCTTGATAGAGTTCAAGTGTGTCTGTGCGGCCTTGTCGGTGATGAAATATTTTTCGTATTACAATTCCTTTCCCCCAGTAGAAGTGTTGCAAGCCTATCGCTATTTCTATGGTAAGTTCTCCGCGTACAGATGGAGAGCCTAGAAACCATCGTGACTCGCTACCAACTTCGATGGGCCGGACACCTTGTCCGGATGCCAGACATCCACCTACGCAAACGAATCCTCTTCTCAGAGTTTGCATCTGGCAAGAGACCAGGTGGAGCCCCACATCGTCCATTCAAGGGTCAGCTCTAAAACAACTTACTGAGGACAGAAATCGATCTGGTAAGTTGCTAGACGTGAAGCTGTAGAAAGAACCAGTTGAAGAGCAGTCCACGAAAAAAGCAACACTAGATGACCAATAGATGAAAGGAAAAGGGGCCAAAGAAAAGCCAGAGCTCTCCAACCCCTGAACCCATCTGCCCTACCCTATGGTGGCTATGGATGTCACTTCAGATCCAACATAGGAATTATTTCACATAGAAGGAAATGGCGATGAACATCCAAATACTCGGCAACACATTCCGCCAATGGTTTCTATGATAAGTTTTCTGTTGAGATACACGCGTATCAATTTTCTTCGATACTGCTGCTAGTTCGACTAAAATCAGTGGCAAACAAAATTTACATATATAAATGACGACTGAAATGAAATGAAATGGAATAAATTCCAATATGGCGATAGTTTCATGATTAGCAAAGGCAAGTAAATACACTAAGACACATCTGGCCAAAATCTTAAGCCCAATTAGAATAAAGAAAAAAATATACCTTTTCTGTTGTTAGACTCAACTACTTATTTCAGTAGAACTTCAAAAAATGAATATACGAAAAGGAAAAATAAAATTTAAAATTTTAGCATTTTATATGAAAAATTTGATTACTGGAAAATTAGGCTAAATAATTGTTGGTCAAATGATTCCGATTATACCTAAAAGAACTCCTAGACAGAATAAGAAATGCCCACTAAGACGCTTTGGCATGGTCGGTATAAGAGTCTGCAGAAGGCTGGCTAGAATGTTATTCCAAGTGATGAAGATGTTTGAATGAGGATATATATATATATATATATATATATATATATATATATATATATATATATATATATATATACACACATATATATAATTATTTATTCAGAAATTATAACATAAATATGCTATAAAATCACTACAAAAATAGCCATTTTGTTTCAACACTTCTGGTGTCTTATCAAGCGATAATTTTGAATATAAAATAAAGTGTTTTAAAAGGTTCAAATCAACCAAACACCACTCCATTTTTGAATTTTTCGAATTTTCATATACTTGTATTTTGATTGGTCATTGCAGCTTATGTAACAGCGTTTCCCCTATCGAGGGTGTTTGGTTGTTTTGAACCTTTTAAAACTCTTTATTCTACATTCAACACCATCATTTTATAAGACACCAAAAGTGTTGAAACAAAATGGCTATTTTTGTAGTGATTTTATAACATATTTATGTTATATTTTTCGAATAAATAATTATATTTGCTCTACTCTGTATTGAGCACTCCTTTAGGAGCTGTATTTTTTGGTTATTGGAATTTATTCCGTATCCACCAATCCTATACTTGGATATATATATATATATATATATATATATATATATATAATGTTTATGTACTGCTTCGAGTTCTACGAAAATCAGTGGCAAACAAAATTTACATATATAAATGACGACTTGTCATTGTTAGAATAAGTGAAATGAAATGGAATAAATTCCAATATGGCGATAGTTTCATGTGTTTTCACACAACTATTAAATGAATTGCAAACCAGAGCAAATAAATTAATCCACTCAAACCAAAAACTTTAGGCTAATGAAGATAAAGTAAAAATATACGTTTTGCGTTTTAGACTCAACTACTTCAGTAGAATTTCAAAAAATGAATATATGAAAAGGAAAAATAAAAATTAAAAACCTTTTATAATACAATTACAAAAACGTAAAAAGTAAAAAATTCGTTCATCACCATAGTTGTACATGAACGCACAACTTTAAAAAAATTAAAATCAAACTCAGCGTTGCTACTGCGCGCTCCAAAAACAATAACTCATTTCCAATAGCATTTTCGGATACAACAATACATATATTTTCGTTGTCCTCTTATTACTAAGAGAAAAAACAAGAACAACATCTATTCTATACCTGAAGATGTCTGTAGGAACAGACGAAAGCTTGTAAGAAAAAATAAGAACTAATACGGCAGAAATTTATGGAAACAAGGATCTTTTCATTCATAACGGATTCGGAGGTTTTGTATATTATTTGAATTGTTTGCGATGATGGATTTCTCGCCAATTAAATCATTAAACTTTGCATTTGTTTTTGTGTGAATAATTCATGAATATATATATATATATATATATATATATATATATATATATATATATATATAATGTATGTATGTATGTATGAAAGCTTACAAATCCGTTGGTATATAATCTAAGTAAGTGGATCCTAGTAATATAAAATATTAAAACTTATCCACAAAACGAGGTCAGTATATTTATTATTACAGAGCAAGTAATTAATAAACAATAAAATTCAAAATCACCTCATATGGGGAATAGTCTATTTCGGCAGACAAAGATATCGGTTGTCATAAAACAGGCGACCGATATAAGGTGATTTGGGATTTATTCTTTATATATATATATATATATATATTAGCTCTTTTATTTGAGTATCTAATTCCTCTCAATAAGGCGCAATAAACATTTATGCATAAAAATAAAATACACATTGTTAATTACTTGGTTTGATAAAAGCCGAAATAAGTAAAAGATCTCTAGAGTAAAAATTGACAGTGAATTTCCATAAATACATTTCAGCATTTGCTTTGCCATTATATAGGTAATCTTCACTTTTTAGACACTTTTTCAGAGTTTAAATATGTCTACGCGACCTTGTGGGTGATGAACTATTTTTCAGTTTACAACCTCTTTAACAGAGACAAATCGTTGCAAGCCTCTCACTATCCTATTTCGCTGGCAAATGTTCTAACAAGACACACGCATTAGTTTATTTCGGCACTGTTTCTAGATCGACTAAAATCAGTGGCAAACAAATTTTACACATGGAAACGACGAATCGTCATTGTCAGTAGAGTTGAAATGAAATAGAATATATTTCAATGAGGGGATATTTTCATGTGATTTTATTGACTGACTAGCAGTAGAGCCCGGCGTTGTCTGGGGATGTAACAGTAAGAGATAGATCAAGTATCGACCATCATAAAGACTGAAAAATAAAATTGACAAAGATTATTGTTTAAGGTTGACGGACACGCATGTGTTAATTAGTTTTTTTTTTTTTTTTTTACGAATTGGTCAACAATAACATTTAAAAAAAATTGTTTTCAATCGTTATGAGTCTTGTAAATGGAATTTTAAAAGCATTCTGAATGTAAAAATAAAGAAAAAAGTGTGCAAGACAATAAGAAACACTACCTGCTAAAAAAAGGTGAAGTTTTGTTGAAATCGGTTGGAAAATGTAGAAAATCCGATCCCATATATAAACGAACACACACACACACACAAAAACACACACACACACACACACACACACACACACACACACACACACACACACACACACACACACAACCTGGGTTTTATAATAAGTATAACTCGATATGAGTTGTCCCCCTTTCATTCTGCGAAAGCGATGCTTAATCGTGTTTTCAAATTGATTTCGTGCAAAAACAATTGTGTTTTTCCAATTTTTGGCGCTGTCAGAACAACCGCAAGGTAATTTTACATAGTCCTGTGAAGTTTTGTTGAAGTCGGTTGAAAAATGTAGGAAATTCGATCCAATATATAAACGAACACACACAAACACAAACAAATTGGGTTTTATAATAAGTATAACTCGATATGAGTTGTCCCCCTTTCATTCTCGCGATGCCTCTTAATCATGTTTTCAAATTGATTTCGTGCAAAAACAATTGTGTTTTCCAATATTTTGGCGCTGTCAGAACAACCGCAAGGTAATTTTACGTAGTCCTGTGAAGTTTTGTTGAAATCGGTTGAAAAATGTAGGAAATCCGATCCAATATATAAACGAACAGACACACACACACACACACGACCTGGGTTTTATAATAAGTATGATTAACAAAGTCGAGAAAATATACTAGTAATAGGCATATAGACGAAAAGAAGGAAATGGAGAGTCGCTTGATTCTTTAATTTGTTGACCCTCCTAGCAAGTCGTACCGACTATTTTGACGATCAGGATAAGTTCCGGTCGAGTTATCTCCCTTCTGTGGATCTTTCAAACACAGCGTGTGTGCAAAAGGAGTTAATAGAACAACTAGCCCCTAGACGTATGTGGTAGTTACGGAACGAAGAGCACACTGAGTCCCATGACTAGCACAGGACTAAACCCAGGCATTGTCTCCAGAAACGTCAGGCGAAAAAAAAAAAAAAAAAAAAAATGTTTAAATTAAAATATTTTAAAAGTCAATTTTTATAGCATTCCTCATTCTTCAAAATCTCCGCTCAGTCCATGATTATAATTGACTGTCACGTTTATGTCTGCCCCACCCCCAAATGATACATAAATAATTCTATCAGGAAAAACATTAAATTTAAATTTTCGAATGAGTTTTGCTGTCGCTAAACTGTCCAAAGTTCATGTTTTGATCGTTTTGTATAGGCATATTTATGCTACAAGACATCATTTCAACATTAAAGTTAAATTCTGCCAAGTTTAGCGTAAATTTAAATCAGAATTGTCGATAAACTGTCTAAAGTCTCGTTGCCAATTTTCAAAACTGTCAGGAAATTTATTTTAAAAGTTCCGTCTATACTTTTCTTAAATTTAACTTTTTCTAACTTCTTCCTGTCATTATTCCCTTTGAAATTTAGCAATTACTAATAGCGTGCGTCGGTATGTGTGTGTGTGTGTGTGTGTGTGTGTGTGTGTGTGTGTGTGTGTGTGTGTGTGTGTGTGAAAGTTTTTAGTTATTTAGGGGTAAGACTAGGCTGGTGTTATTTCTATCTTATGCTAGAAGGAAAAGAGAGAAAAGCGAGATCAAACAGTAAGTGTTCCATTTTTATAGCTGTTTTTATTTTAACTGCCGCCACCTAATGAAGTTTTGGTGAATCTGGCAAAGCCAAGTAGAGGCCAGCACACAAGTTCAATCAGTTCAGATCTTTACAGCTAAGACCCACCATATGATGTACATCGAAAAGAATGATCCCCATTAAGGGACTCTTGGGCCTTATATTGTGTATACAATTTATAATTGCAATTATTATGGGCACGTGACCGAGTGGCATTCTGACCATGAGACCCGGGTTCGAATCTCACCATAGTCGATTTGTCAGGAAGGAAACTTCCTGATGTTATCGGACTGGATCGAGTTCGATCCCAGCGTGCGGTGCCTTTGGAAAGTGCCTGAAAACCATACCGCGCTCTGTGAGTGAAATTGGGTAGATGGAACCCTTGGGTGCCGTTGCGAGCTGTGCTAGCACGATGTCACAAGTCATTGTGGCCGAGAGATTAAGCGCACTGGCCTTGTTCAAATTGTTGATCACGCTAGATAACACGCTCTTTTCCAGAAACTGTAAATTAAGTCTGCTCAGTATAGTTGCAGTATAAACCACAAGTGGGCTCTGTGGGTGCTGAACAAACACAAATGTGACTGAGCAAGCGTCTGCAATTGTAGACAGGTATCCTCGAATACGAGTATATATATATATATATATATATATATATATATATATATATATATATATATGTCATGGGTCCTTACCTATAACTACAGAATGAACTCTTACTAACACTATGTATACTACGCCTCTCAAGAGAGAGGGTCGAACTCGACTTGACGGTCGAACACTATGTAGAAAGGAACGGACGATCCGTTTTCGTTCGGGGTGAAATACCCGATCTCGTTTTTTTGAGTAATACGGGCCTATTTTTGGCTGAGCCTACGTGCTCAGGAAACCCACGATAAAAATGACCTTGTGTCGCATGCAACCCTCGTGGGGGGTGGCTAGATACTGATTCAAGCCGAGCTTCTCGGCTTGACGGTCGAACTTTCTGCCTCTGGGCAGAAAGGAACTCGGACGAGGTTCCGCCGAAGGGCAGGGTCTCGTTCGGGGAAAATGACCTACCCGATCTCGTTTTTACGAGTTATACGGGCATATTTTTGGCTGAGCCTACGGGCTCAGGAAACCCACGATAAAAATGACCTTGTGTCGCATGCAACCCTCGTGGGGGTGGCTAGATATTGATTCAAGCCGAGCTTCTCGACTTGACGGTCGAACTCTCTGCCTCTGAGCAGAAAGGAAACCGGACGAGGTTCCGCCGAAGGGCAGAATCTCGTTCGGGGTGAATGACCTACCCGATCTCGTTTTTACGAGTTATACGGGCATATTTTTGGCTGAGCCTACGGGGCTCAGGAAACCCACGATAAAATGACCTTGTGTCGCATGCAACCCTCGTGGGGGTGGCTAGATACTGATTCAAGCCGAGCTTCTCGACTTGACGGTCGAACTTTCTGCCTCTGAGCAGAAAGGAACCCGGACGAGGCTCCGCCGAAGGGCAGAGTCTCGTTCGGGGAAAATGCCCAACCCGATCTCGTTTATACGGATTATACGGGCATTTTTTGGCCGAGCCTACTGGCTCGGGAAACCCACGATAAACTCGGCCTTGTGCCACATGCAACCCTCGTGGGGGCCGGGGGCTAGATACCGAATCGAGTCGAGCCGATAGTAGTTCACTCTAAACCAGACTGACAGTCATACTAACAGCTTCCACATCTTGTATTATTATTTCGTGTAATATACCTTCGTTATTTCTACTCTTGTGTTTGTGTTGTTCTTCCTTGGTACTAACCTGGACCATAATATATATATATATATATATATATATATATATATATATATATAAGTTTCATTAAAGACGACAATATATATATATATATATATATGTTTCATTAAAGACGATAATTAAGCTTTTTATTTAATTTTTCTTGTGTTCGAACAAGTACTATTTTTTTGAACTTCGGACGTAGGTCGATGTATATTTATTAATATATACTCCTTAGCTCTGTCTAAGCACATTGAGCACTCTTTTGTTTACAACTTAAATTAAGTAAATATTTATTAGTTTACATGTTCATGCACGCCAACGCATGTATATACGGTTGCTAATATCTAGTTATTTGATTAATCCACGTCAACACCTATATATATATATTTAAGGTGACTGAGAGAACTCAATTCGATTTATTGAAGAGTCTTGCATTATTAGCCGTAAGTGTGACTGTTTACAAACCCACACTTCATCTCCAGAGAGCTCAACCGAAATAAATTATTCAGGAGCATATATATTGTCATCCACAAACAGACTGTTTCTCTGTATCACAGCTCATCAGTATATTGCCGCTAGCTAGGATCGAAACCACTAAGCCCGTTGGCGATGTGTGTGTGTGTATATATACACACACACACACACATATATATATATATATATATATATATATATATATATATATATATATATATATGCAAACGGTAAATATGTATTAACAGAACAAGTATATACATAAAAATATATATATATATATATATATATATATATATATATATATAAGAATGAATTATAAATTTAATGATAAAGAATATTTGTATATTAAAAAGAAACGAAAAAGCAGCCATCCATGAGTCATGATCCACCCATTTTGGAATAAACACAGGCATCAATTCAAATCTCCTTGAAGTAACAGATGTGTTATAAATAAAACAGAAAAGTACACTGATTGAAACTTTGCGTCAAATGCCACAAAAATGGAAGACATTACTCCGAAAGAAGTACTGAATTATAAGATAGCATATCTAAGAAAAATATTTGCAGTAGAAGTAGAGAATGTTATAGAATAGAATTCTATGAATTAAGAATAAGAAACTGATATAAGAAAAATAATAAAACATTATAAAAGAAATTAAGAATATTAATATAATGTAGGAGTAAATATATAATCTAATCTAATGTAGGAGTAAGCATATTATCTAATATAATGTAGGAGTAAGTATACTATATAACATAATGTAGGAGTAAGTATATAATCTAATAGAATGTAGGAGTAAGTATATAATCTAATATAATGTAGGAGTAAGTATACTAATGTAGGAGTAAGTATATTATCTAATATAATGTAGGAGTAAGTATATTATATAATATAATGTAGGAGTAAGTATATAGGTGTTCAGATTGAGGAATCGGAGAGCCGATTTCTAATTCCAGTCGGATCCATTACATTCACCTTGGGAAATGTATGAATCCTCTTCTTCTCTCTCCAGGGTAAATGGCAGGACAGATTATAGCCTTGGGTGGCTACTGGTCTTGGAGAAGGAAACTCTCCGGCCTGGAGAGGGTTGAGCTCATTCAGGTTATGTTGCCCTCAAAATACCACTTCTACTGCGGCTATAGTGCATGTGGTTCCCCTACGATCTTATATAGAATTTCAATCCTCAAGATAATGCGTTTGAAAAAAAAAAGCCGACATGAATATTTCTAGAAGATAACCTTTTTCTTAATCATGCTGTCATTGTGATTTTTTGCTCAATATCAAGAGTTGGACAATTCACCTCCTAAAACCGAACAGCCACACTAATCAGATAAATATTTTTGATTATAGTGGTGAGGGCTTTTAAGACTTTTGAGGGCTTTTAACACTTTTAAGAAGGATCATATACAGAGAACTGGTGTAGATAGTGTGCCACAAAATCTCCAAACAGTCCTCCTTATGTTTTGATATCACTGTTGACCTTCTCATAGACTGATTGCCAAACAAGGTAAAAGAACCAAGTTTGTACTACTATTTAACCCATATCTGGGAAGTGAAGAAATGGATTCATACCTTTCCGAAAGGTATTCACGCGTAACTCGACTGGAATTCGAACTCCCCTCTAGGATTATTCATTCTGAGTCGCGTTTTCCATTACAGCATCTATACACACTCACATGCACGCGAGCACAGACACATACATATATATATGGAGAGAGGGAGAAGGAGAGAGAGAGAGAGTAAAAGAGAGAGTAAGAGTAAGACATTTTACCTTTTAACCTGAGTTCTTTTACGCACAGCATGTGAAGGCAATAATTTAATCATTGTTAACGCGTTTATGGGCTTGCATGTTTATTTTCTTCGCTGCCCGAACAAAAATATCGATACGAGTAAGAAAGAGAATAAAATAAGGAAAAAGACAAAACTATAATTTTGAACAAAATAATTCTTGGTTGTTTTGGTAATTTCATAATGTCTTGGGGATTGAGTTTATAGGGACAAAGGAAGAGGTTGCCTTGGGGGACTGTAGAACAAAACGGCGACCCTGATGAGAGGTTTGGACTGTTGAAGGTGAGAGGGTGTGGGCTTAGAGTTAACATGAGAGAAGAGGTTATGCAGTGCGATTAAATTATCGCTTTTGCTAACTTTTCTCATCTGGTCTCCCTAATCCCCCACCCCCTCTCCAACACATAAAAGAAAGAATAAGAAAAACAAACTTGATGACCAAAAGTTGGTTGAAAGACAGATAAGAACACAGAGAAACGGAAAGTTACACAGACACACACACATAAGTATGAGAGAGAGAGAGAGAGAGAGAGAGAGAGTGTCAGAGAAAGAGCTAACTAGCTAGCTAGAGAGAGTAAGAGAGAGAGAGAGAGAGAGTGTCAGAGAAAGAGAGAGAAGGACAAAAAGAGAAAGGCAACGTGTGGCAGAAATAACACAAAAAACACCTCTGTGTATCCAGCTTCTGGGTGTGCAGGGGGTGTAATAGATAACGGCTCAGAATTAAAAATCGGAGAGCCGGGTTCGAGTTCTGGTCAGGTTCATTGTATTCACTTACGCTCAAATACTCATGTGAAAGGCATGAACCAAGCTTTTTATGTGTGAGTATACGTATGGGTGTGTCAGTGGTTCTTCCTGTTATGATGTTAGGTTTATAAACAATGTAATGGAGCGGTAAAACATACTTTGCCAATACCACCTGAAGAAACCTTATGGCTGAAAACCGGGTCGTGTAACCGGTAAATATTCTTATTTTTTTTAAACACATACACAAACTTGCCAGACTCTATTAGAAACATACTAGTAGAAAACACAAATACAATAACTTCATCCACCTGTAAAAAAAGATGAAAAATAATGGAACCTTTAATAATAAAAAAGAAAAAGCCAACTCTTAACAATATTAACTAAGAACAAGGTCACAATGTGCTAACCGTATTCAGAAATTAAAAACATTCCTACAACATACTAAAACATACACATAATGCACACACACAATCAATTAAGCTGAAAAATCGAATCATCCTTGATAATGGCTAAAGTTATTGCCGAAAGAGAATGAAATATATATATATATATATATATATATATATATATATATATATATATATATATATATATATATATATATGAAGATGTGCTATATTTATGGGATAAAGTAATCAATATCAGAGATAGAGCGTGTGTAACTTAAAGTGAATATAAAGTCAATTTTAGAGGCGACAGGCTGTTTCATGCTAAATGCAATCGTTAGTCCCCTATTGCATCTAGCATGAAACAGACTGTCGCCTCTAAATGTTGACTTTTATGTTCACTATATATATATATATATATATATATATATATATATATATAACTGATATTTCTACCGTTGTAGTTTAAGGTAAGTTGTGTGGATGTGTGCTTATAATCTTTCCTCCCATTTATTCATGTTCATTTTAAATATATAATTAAGAAAAACAATCCTCGTAAATAATATGGACTGCTCTATTATTAAGATAATATATATATATATATATATATATATATATATATATATATATATATATATATATATAATATATATATAATAGAAATTATATTAACTCAATTAACTCATTACAAGAAGATTCCGTTGTGCATGAAACTCAGATTTGTGCTACCGGTGAAGAAAATGTATATTCATTATATATATATATATATATATATATATATATATATATATATATATATGAGCGAGTTGATAAGTCCACTTTCTACGAAGAAGTGAAATACAAAATATTATATAGATACACTAATGTGTACATGCACATTATATATATATATATATATATATGTGTGTGTGTGTGTGTGCGTGAGTGTATTTACGCAGCAAGTATTCTTTAAGGTAAATACTTTTAAAATGACTGAAGTTTTGTGTTGATTGATTTTAATGATCCAAATTACGAATGATCCTTCTTCTCAGACAAGTAGGAATTCCGTCAGAAATTTGTCGAAATTCATTTCAGAATAAAAGTACAGAAATTTGGGTCCAAGTTTTCGATTTTCTTAAGTCGTCATCAGGATAGGAAGAGGCAATTGCTGAGTTTAGTAAAAGTTTTTAAAAATAAGCTGTCAGAAGTACGTGATGGAAGTGCTTGTAGAACTAAGGAGTGTTGTGATGCATCTCCTATTATATTCCGGATTGTTCCCTTGGTGATCTCTGGCAATGGTCCTTGTGGACGTTACTTGATTCGCATCGATATTCTACTGCATTTGCTGTACGTCTTGTGGTGTCCTAACACCGTTCGAACGCCGTGAATTCTTCTTGTGTTCGTTAAAGGTGACCCTTCCTCGTTGGAGACTTCAATCTCCTTCCGAACTTTGTGCACTAACAACGTAGTGACTTCCCAAAAACTTGCAGCCTCAACATCGCTCTGCTTTGCGTTTATCGCAACAATTACACCACAGCGTTTCAGCTCAAGTGTTAGCAGATAAGCCGCCATTGATTCTATGAAAAGAGAAAACTATATTGGTTATCACATAACAGAACATGTACAATCTTCTTCATCTTTTATGTGCCGTGTCCCTTCAGGACGTTCGAGATAATGGTTCTCCACAATTTCCTGTCCTTTGTAGCTTTTAATAACTTATGTATTTTTGCCATCTTTTCCAAATCCTGCTCCGCCATCCATTCTCTTAAGCTCGCTAGGTAGATTGTCTGTTGTTTTCCTCTGGTCTGCTTATATTCAATCTGCCCTGTGAGTATCAAATTTTCCAAGCGATCTTTCCTCATTATGTGCCCAAGAAATTTCAACTGTCTCTTCAGAATGTTAAGTATAAGTGTCCGTTTTATTATCATTCGTCGTTGCTCACAGGTTCGTTCCATGGTATTCTCAGCATCCTTCTGTAGAACCACATTTTTCTTGCTTCAAGTCTCTTCTACATCTCAAATGCCTTACGCGCCCTATATTTATTAGATCTTTGATTAGATATTCATCTTATTTTAAACAATGTAATTAATGTCAACCAGCCTAAAAATGGAGAAGTTCCAACTTGTATTTCTTTTGCAATGCGGGAAAACAGTCCTTTAGAACTGTTTGACCAGTTAAGCTACGAGAGACTCTCACGATAAGGAAAGACTACAGTTACCTACTTAAGGAATGCACATCTGGCGTTGACCCTTTTTAAAGATTATACCTGCTAAATTTCTTCCCGAAGTCAAAATGTAAAGAATCTATTTAATGGATTTTTAATCAGATATAATTTCTTAATATAAACGCTATTTTTTAATCAAATGATTTTTTAAACCAAATGATTTAAAGAAATATAAAGGCCGCCCCCTTAAGGTAAGGCTTCAAGAACACCAGAAAGCTGTAACACGAGGGGAAGTAGAAAAATCAGGCGTGGCTGACCACATATGGAGAGAAAAGGGAGATCACCGCCTTCTGTGGGATCAGGTTGAGATCATAGACAAAGAACATCATTGGAAAATTCGTAAACTGAAGGAATCAGTACATATTCTAGGCCACAAAAATCTTCTGAGCCGACCAAGCATAGAAATGAATATAATATGGGAACCAGTAATAAGGAGTGCCAGAGAAAAGAAATAATAACATCGAAAATTGCAATATTAGCTCTGGTAAAAAAAAAAAAAAATGCAATGATAACAGCAAAAAATTGCAATATGAGTTCTGATAAAAAAAAAAGTTGCTGAAGTCATTAGATTTATAATACCGAGAAATTCATGCACAGATGTTCTCAAGGACACTTGGCACAGTGGATAAAGGCGTTAGTTAGATCCAGTGACAGGACCCAAAAGTGTGTGAGTTGAACACCTGGTTAAGGCGGTGGAGAATTTGGAGAGGGGAATCAATAGGAAATAACTGATATCCATTAGACATGGCAGGTGGAAGTAGAACAGTCTACCTCAGTAGGGTTCAGTTCGACATTCGAACCACCTGAAGAAGGCCGGGGCGTACAGCGGCCGAAGGGTTGTGATAAATATGGCAACAAAGATGAGGACAATAGTCCGAATAATGTAAATAGTGTACAAATGATTCTTTTTAATCAAATGATGAGGTTCTGATCATCTAGAATTTTAGAGGTGCACCCATATACCCGTTGTATCATCGGTATAGAAACAACTCTTAAAACGGGTATATCCCTACGAGGCTATGAGAAACCATCAACGTAAAGCAACACATTCAATTACTTATTTAAGAAACACAAATCGTTAGACCAACACTGGTTGATAATAATGACGTTGTTAAAGTAACAGAGATGTCTATTCAAACACAACTTAAGGACAACTTAAATATAATGTTTATACTAATAAAGAGTAATGGCGGATATTTATTTACTTTTTTTAAAACATAATTGTTATTTTCATTTTGTGGTATCATCTAGTATTAAATTTAGTTTGGGAACTAAAACAGTGACTACAGCATTGATAATTTTACCACATCTCTGAATAAAAATCTAACAGTTCTAATTCTTCCAAACTACAACAGTAAATGCCCTGAAAAATATAAAACTGCCGTCGTTATTAACTCCAAAGAGTTAAACTCATTTCCTCATCAAAAATAAGTTTCCTTAAAGAATTAATTATTATTTTTTAAAAAAACGCTCATCACTAATGTGTACCCTAATTATATAGTCAACAAGCAAATCAAATTTTCCTTACGCCACAAGAATTTTAATAATAAAAATAATAAAAACTATAGTTATAAACATGCTATTGACAATAACGATATTAAAACATATTACCAAAAACAAATGCACCAAAATTGCAAAAAAGACGGAACAGCAATAAAAAAAAACATCATGCATTGATAGCTAAACCAGTCGATAAAAATAAATCCATCAGATTTACTATTTACTAAAAAAAGTAAAACTAGCAATTTAGTTATTAAAACTATTATATCCAGAACTTACAACACCTTATATAAGATCAATGTTGTGCATGAATACTCTTGCACACTAAGGGAATTTTTTTCTGTAAATAAAAACACAAAACGTCTTACATAGGATATACCTCTGCGACATATTCACGCAAACTCACTTGCCATCTATCAGATTAGAGCGTCATCAGTTAAAACATTAAAAGGCGGCATAAGGAGTACAGTAACATTAAGACAGCTGCTCCCAAACAATAGCAAAATATTAGCAAAATCAAATAGTAAAAGAAATCCTTCAAGCATTACTCATACGAGAAAAAGAACCATCAACAAATAAAAAGAATTGTGACTTAAGAAAAAAACATACAATTTACAATTTACATTTTACAAGTGCTCTTATTTTCTGATAATGTCAAGTATGGACATCCGTATCTAGAAAAATCGGCAAGTTTATACACTTGCAAAAGAAAAATTCAAAATTCTATAAAAATATTGGTATTTGAGAATTTGTACTAAGCCCTTTTATTTATGATTAGTAAATATAGTTTTTACTTAATAATAATGTTATCTAAAAGGGTGAAATTAATACAGAATTTTAAAAGGTTGGTTTGGTTTGTTTTGTTTTGCTTGTCAACCTTAATGGGTTATTTAATGCCGACAAGATTTTTATTGCTGGTAATATTTTTTATCTATCTATTTCAGTATATATTGATTTGGTTTGATTTGTTTTACGGCCTATCAACCTTAATGGGTTATTTAATGCCGACAAGATTTTTATTGCTGGTAATATTTTTTCCAAAAATGTATTGTGGCAAGATTTATTTCTTCAAAAATGTATTGCTGGTAATAACTTTTTTAAAAAAAAAAAAAAAAAAAAAAAAAATTAGTGCTGGTATTAAAACCTATTTTTTACACTTTCATAATGTTTTGACCCCAGTTTGAGAGTTAACTATTTGCCCATAGCTGGGATCCTAGCAGGTGCTACCACCCCCGGTCTGGGTGTACCTGGGAACACCAGCAATTAAGAGGTGGTTCTACGCTCTTCAAAACATCCTGGTCAGTGCCCTTGCTGTCGGATGTAGTTTATCGTCATACCCAGGACGCTTTAAAAGGTATAAAACTTAAGAAATCATTTTATTGAAATTATAAAGAAATAAAACAATTCTTGTATAAAATTCATTATTCATCGAAAAAAAAGTTTTCTTAAGACAATAGTGTCTTCAATATATCGTATTTATAAAAGCAATGTGATTTCCAATCTCACCTGAATATTTTTAAAAAATTTTTAAAAATAGTATGTTGCTTACTTAATGACTGTAGAATATCGATCTGAGTATTGCTATAAAATAAGAATGGTAACTCTACTTAAATCAGTTAAATCAGTAGAAAATGTGAAGGCTAAAGGAGTTAATCCCGAATTATTTTATTTGCAACAGATCAACGGAATCATCATTTAAGTCTATAGTTTTTGCTATAAAATCCAAACATTGCGAGTTTTATAATCTAGACACGTACCAACGTCTTTCGCACGTCTTGATCATTCAAATAAATAATCCTAACCGCCTTTTATTTAAAGTGCTGGCAAAAGTTCGTCGATTTTATGATAAACGATTAAAGATGTTGATATTTCTGACCGAATTTTATACACGGTCTATTTTCTTTTTACTTCTATCTCTTTTTTCCTTCAAAATTCTTTAAATATTTTCTTTCTTTGCACGCCTATCGCTTTCTTTCATTCTTCCTTTCTTTCTTTCTTCAAAATTCTTTATATCTTTCTTTGCACGTCTATTTCTTTCATGTTTTCTTCTCATTTTTTTACATTTTTTCTTTCTTTGCACGTCTTTTTGCTTCTTTCTTTCTATCTATCTATCTTTCGTTCATTCTTTCTTTTTCTTTCTTTCTTCAAAATTCTTTATATTTTTCTTTATTTGCACGTCTATCTATTTCTTTCATTATTTCTTTCTTCGAATTTTTTTTACATTTTTTCTTTCTTTCTTCGACATTTTTTTTACATTTTTTCTTTCTTTGCAAGTTTTTTTGTTTCTTTCATTCTTTCTGTCTTCGTATTTTTTTACATTTTTTCTTTCTTGGCAAATCCTTTTGTTTTTTCTTTTCATTCTTTGCATTTTTTTACATTTTTTCTTTCTTTGCATGTCTATCGCTTTCTTTCATTTTTTCTTTCTTTCTTCAAAATTCTTTATATTTTTTGTTTCTTTGCACGTTTTTCTTTCTTTCTTTCTTTGCACTTTTCCATTTTTTGAAAATTTCTTTCTCTCTGAGATTCATTTCATTTTTTCTTTCTTTTCATTCCTTTCTCATTTATTGATTCCTTTTCCTTCATTTTTTATATTTATTTCTTTATATGTTTTAACGTTTTTCTTTTATATTTGTAATTATTTAAAAAAAATCTATTTGGCATTTCTTTTTCTTACTTTACTTTTTTCGTCATTCTTTACACTACTTTGTTATATTTCTTTCTTTCTTTCGCTTCTTTACATTTTTTTCTTTCTTTACACGTCTTTGTCTTTCTTCTTTTCTCTCTCTTCACACTTTACCTTTTCTCCTTCTTTTTAAATCTTTTTCATTTTTTTCTCTTTATACTTTTCTTTTTTTCATTGCTCTTCTTTCTTTATCGGTTCTTCCTTTTTTTCTTTGTTTCATTTTTCGTATATGTTCTTTCTTTCTTTCTTTTTTCTTTCTTTCTTTTTTTGCTGCTTTCCTGTATCGTGATTTCTTTCTTTCTTTCTTTCTTTCTTTCTTTCTTTCTTTTTCCATTTCTTTTTCATTTCTTTTTCGTTGTATTTCCTTGTCATTTTTACTTTTATTTTGTTGTTTCACTTCATTTAAACTTTGCCCTTTTTCGTTTTTCTTTCCACTCTGTCTCTCCTCACACCTATATTGTTTTCTTTCTTTCTTCTTACCTTTTTATGTTTTCTTTTCTTTTCTTATTTGAAGCTTTTTCTCCTTTCTTCTTTTCTCATTGTATCTCCCATTCTTCCTCTTTTTCCCATTTTTACTTTTTTTCTCTTTCCTTTTTTTCAGCTCTCTCATCTGCTTCCTGTTAAATTTTCATTTTTTTTATTTTTCTTTACAATTATTTTTCATTTTTTTATTTTTCTTTACATTTCTTTTTCATCTTTTTTTATTAGTTTAGAAAAAAAAACTTTTTTCTTGTTTTTTGCTTTTCTTTTTCTTCTTAGTTCTTTCATCAAACTTGTTTTTAACTTTTTTCCTTTGCATTTTTATCCTTCATTTTTTTCTTTATTTGTAATTCTCTTCCGTTTTTCTTTGCATTTTAAATCTTTCTTTCGTTTTTCTTTTTTTCTTTCTTTACTCTACGTCATCTTTCTTTTTGGAATTATTAAGTTTTTCTTTCTTTTTTAGCATTTCTTTTTCATCTTACCTTTTTTTCCCTTTTACATTTTTCTTTTTCATTGTAATATTCTGAATCTTTTTCTTTTTCTTTTCACTGCTTTTATCTTTCTTTCTTCCTACTTCCAATTTTATTCTTTTTTATACACTTTCTTTCTCTTGCTTTCTTTTTCTTTCTTTCTTTTTCTTTCTTTCTTTTTTCTTTCTTTCTTTTTTTTCTTTCTTTTTTTCTTTCTTTCTTTTTTCTTTCTTTCTTTCTTTTTCTTCAAAAATGTATTTTTCTCTCATGATATTTTTCATTCATTCTCTCTTTTTCTTTCTCACTCTTATATGTTATACTGTCCTTATTTCATTCCTTCTTCCATTCTTCCTTATTATCATAAAAACAAACGAATCGTTCTTATTTTCATTTCCCTCTTCATTACATTTCACGGGTTCATAACAACAAAATTCGTTTCCTACGCTCAAGATCTTATCCACCTGATTTACTCCCGATCTTATCCACCTGATTTACTCCCGATCTTATCCACCTGATTTACTCAACTTTTGTCTCTTTCAACGGCATTTTTTTTCCTGAGCCAAAAACACAGACAAGCCAGGTTTCCACATGCGCGGGCGTTGGTCTTGCTTACAAGAAAGTTGAACGAATCAGTTGAACATCTGGGAATCACATCGTTGATTGAATACACAACCAGAAGTTCAGACTGTCTTCTTAGAAGATGAAATAGTTGATTGGAATGAACTTGTCCGTATATACATATACTTATATACAGGCATACACATATGCATGTATGCACAAACATACTCAAGCACATAGATATAATAATAATAATAATAATAATAATAATAGCAAGCCAGTCATTTCAGATCATATCCATCTGGTAGGGAGACTAGACAACCCCTGTTGCAGACGCCAATACACACACATTTGTGTTTCTTCCACACCGACAGAACCTTGCAATTATACTAATAGGACATTAGTTAGAGAAGAGAACGCATATTCTGGCATGGTTACTAGTACTCTCAAACCCTCTGTCACGATGACTTGTAACTTAATGCTAGTCCAACCCACGACTACTATCGAATATTACAGTCTACCCAATTTAACTCAGAATTCTTTGCTCAACGTGTAGTATGGTCTTCAATCGCTATCCAACTGGGCTGCACGGTCTGCAGTATTTCGTATTTATATTCAAAGAAGTTTAAATCTTGAAATCTTGTGGTGGTCAATCGTGTATGAAATTTGTCATGTGTTTCTGGAATTTACTTTATGTCACCCATCTATAATGGAGAGCAGTGTTATCTTGCGGGAACAAACTACCACCAGTGGGAGACATCACATGTATGAATAGATGAAGATGCTCTACACCATCGTCTGTGTAAAAGTTTCAGTTAGATTATATCTGTAAAAGTACAATAGGCAAAAAGACAAAAGGAAAATTTATCTTAGCCGACCCGTTTCGTTCTCTGAGTTGTGTATGTTACACCTTTCTAAACAGGCTTCGTTTTCAGTAAATGCTCATCTGAACCTTCATAGGACATAACAATACAGAACCACCATAGCCTCATGCTTTGTCTTCCACATAGGAAATCGTCTGTCGAAAGGTGCCAAAATATTAAACCATTTGACTATGTAAAATTGTTAATTTTCCACTGACAATTAGCATTAGTGCAAGTGTAGGACAGTATATCCTTTTTATATGTGCCATGTACCTTTAGGACGAGGGCGATCATGGCTCTCCACAACTCCCTAACCTTCCTAGTTCTCGGATATATTTGTCTTTTTAATATCCTTCATACCTCCTGTTCTGCCATCTATTCACACAAACTCGTTAGGTATGTTACTCGCTGCTTCCCTTTGTCCCTCTAGCCTTCATTATGCCATGTGAGTGTCAAATTCTCCAAGCTCTCTTTCCTCATATGTCTAAGAAATTTCAACAGTATCTTTCTGATTCTAAGTATAAGAGTACTTTTGACTCCATCTTCATTAAAACTTTCTCCTTGCTCACATGGTCCGTACACGACATTCTCGGTATCTTTCTGTAGAACCGTTTTTTTTCTTACCTGAAGTTTACTCTTCACCTGTCAGAAAATTGTCTAACATTCATTGCTTTATAGGAGGACTAATATTACATAGCAGTTCAGTATTCTTACACTCTTTCAAACACGAGATATAACATTTAAAATAGCACCATTACTACTACTGCTATATATATATTAGTAATAGTAGTAGCAGTAGTAGTAGTAGTAGTATATATATATATATATATATATATATATTTAGAGAGAGAGAGAGAGAGAGAGAGAGAGAGAGAGAGAGAGAGAGAGAGAGAGAGAGAGAGAGAGAGAGATACTCCAGATTTTACTCACGCCCCGAAGGTCTACACAACGTATCTCCGGTCGTAGAAGATATTTCACACCGGATTTCTCAACTTGAGATTACAAAATACCCACCAGGCTTTCGACATAGCATAAAAAAAAATAACAAACACAGAAAAAAAAAACCCGAAAAAAACAAGCGCATATGAATTATTGAGAGAACAGACCATTATCCGATTTAAAATGTCACATTATTCTGCACTTTTCAAGTTGAACATTTAACCTGATTTAATTCTTATAAGCCTGGAGAGGTTTGGGCTCCGTCAGGCTATCTTACCCAAAACACATGACTGTTACTATGACTGATGTACGTGTGGTGCCTCTATGACCCTAAGGGGTTACGGGACTCGTGATCGTGAATTATGTGATCAAGTTGTTAAGAGAGATACTGCACTGAAATGGAAATAATACAGTTTCAGATTATATAAATTCTTTTTTTCTTCTATCACCGAATCGAGTTCAAATTTCAGCCTCATCAGTTGTGTACATTTTCGCAATAATGTATGAGGGAAAGATATGAATCCATCTGTTCTTTCCGCAGGTATGGGTTATATAACGGTACAGATAGGAATCTCTAGCCTTGGGTAGCAGCCAGTCTAGGAGAAAAATACTCTGAATTGAAATCCTTGATGAATACAACGGGGACACACTCTACTATCTTTCTAAGTCCTATCAATTCACAAATATTAAAGAAAGGTAAAGAGTCATAATCTGTACCATCCTGGGTATGACGATAAACTACATCCGGCAGCAAGGCATCTGACCAGGAGATTGGAGGTTTTGAGGAGCGTAGAACCTCCTCTTAACTGCTGTTTATTTTTCTCACGTCACTGTGACCCGTGGTGGTAGCACTTGTCAGTGTCACAGCTGTGGGCAAATACTGAATCCCCAATCAAAAATCAACAGTACATTTTTATAATAAAATGACCAACAATACATTTTATTATAGCAAAATAACAATGCAACACTAAAACGTATAAAATTACATCTTTATCGTAAAATAAGCAGCAATACATTTTCATAAAAATTACCAACGACACATTTTTAGAGTGAAATTACCAGAAATACATGTAAAAAAAAGAATTACCAACAATACATTTAATCATCTACATGCTATATATCTAAAAAATACTTTTTTTTTTTAATTGGTTTCACCTTATGCAAAGTATTAAAGCCATTAAGATACAAAAGGCTACTGGATGTGAAAAAATTGCGAACAGAAACATTAATACTGAACGGGAAGAGAAAAGAGTAACCAGGAGGACAGAAAATACCGATTGACACTGCATTTAAACTTTTGCAGATTAAAGTTGGCTGGAAAGCATGGATCTGGAAGGGAGTTCCATAAACGAAAAGTGCAAGCAAAAAAAAACAGTATATACCTGACGGCTCCATCTAGCCAGCTCAACTGTCAATTGATGAGATTTCAACGCCAGTTTAGTCCTGCACATAAACTCTAGGTACCCTAGCGAAGAGCTCATCCGAACAATTACCATGAAAGTATTTATAGAAAAGACACAAGAAAGTTATGTTACGGCGTTGGGAAAGTGACTCAAGCCGAGCTGCCAGATCAGGACCGATAATATTGCTGATTCTTCTTTGGATTTTATCAAAGAGCTCGAGGTAAATAGCAGGGGTACTGGCTTGGTTTGGCTTGGTTTGTTTTACGGCATATTAACCTCAATAGGTTATTTAATACCGACAAAATTTTTATTGCTGGTAATATTTTTTTTTTCAAAAATGTATTTCTGGTAATATTTTTTCTTCAAAAAATTTATTTCTAGTAATATTTTTCCTTCAAAAATGTATTGCTGATAATATCTTTTTTTTTTTCAAAAATGTATTCCTGGTAATAATTTTTTTTTACAAAGTATTTCTGGTATTAAAACCTATTTTTACACTTTCATAGTGTTTTGACCGCAGTTTGCCACCACCCCGGGCCAGCATAGACTCGGGAATACCATCAACCAAGAAGCGGTTCCACGCTCCTTAAAACCTCCCGACCAGAGGCCCCGTCGTTGGACGTAGTTCATCGTCCTACCCAGAACGTGGTTGTAGTTTATCGTCATACCCAGGATGGGCAGGGCCACTGGACCATATATGGCAGGAATATCCTAAGCATGGACGAATAGATTTATAGATATGTATGATAGATTCTGGAGAGAAAAATTGTCTCACATGATGCAGTGAACCAACTTTCTTAGCAGTTGACCTAGCATTTGCCCGGAAAGTATAAAATTATGTACAAAATATCTGTAGCTGAAATCATAAAATTGCCTACAAAATCTTTAGATTTCATAATTAAATTTTGATATGACGCTAAACGAAATCAAACAATCAATATTTGTAGCCATGATCACCTCTGATTTGACGCGGCATGGCATTTAAAAATATCCGTCCTGGGTATGACGATGAACTACATCTGGCAGCAAGGCCTTTGATCGGGAGTTTTGAGGAGTGTGGAGCCATATTTTAATTGCTGTTCTTCCCAGCTTCACCCTGACCTGCTAACCCCAAACTGGGGTCAAAACATCTCGAAAGTAGAAAAGTTTCTATAATAAAAATTCCAGCAATACATTTTGTTGAAGCTTGGATAAGCATGGAATAATAATAATACAACACAAAATGTACGTAAACAAAATGTATTGAAACAAAGAAAAAGGTACACAATATTTACAGTTAGTTTTGGTATATTCTTGGGAAGACGGTTCCTGCAGAATACTTAATCGCAGTCGGGCAGAGTCTCTCGATTCGATCTCTTCTCCCTTCTTCCGGTACCAACCCATATTTATATGGTCGGTACTCCACTATGTAAATTAGGTGGATCTTACCACAACACATTTTCATAGTAAAAATAAATTATCAGCAGTACATTTATTTTTGTAAAAGAAAAAAGTTAAGAAATTATTTCCTAAAAGTTTTCAAATTTTTCTGTTAGCGTAGAGTTTTGTATTAATTTCTTTTAGATGTTTTAGGATTTCATCATTTGTATTTTTGTCTGATTTCTCTAATTTAGATGGAATTTTCCGTAGTTTGTACAGTGTTTGATAGTTAAAAAAAAATTGTTAGAAAGATTCTGTATAAAAACTTGGATAGACTAAAATGAGAATTGGAAAAAAGGCACCTGATATTTAATACAGTAAAAGTTATTCATAAAATATGAATTTTTCGAGGTGGTGTTATGGTTATCAAGCTTGTCTCGCTAGATCAATTACGACTGGGTAGTGAGTTTGATCCACACTGGGTGCCCCCTATTTTCGGCCTTGTGCCACACCTGAGCTACGCTTGGAAGATCAATATAATATATGAATGTTTACAGAGAAGGATTAAAACTTTGTTACTTACAATTGGATTTCCAGTGTTTTTTTTCTTAGAAAAATAATTTGTTGTTTTCTTTTATATTTATATATATATATACATATATATAGTCGACTATCCCGTCGAATTCGACGTATGAGGGTCAAGCAGATCAGTTTCCAAGAAACCAACAGCCCGACAACGACACCTGAGATTTGATTATAGTGGTCCTTCTCCTAGACCAATTGTCATCCAAGGCTATAGAACCCAGTCTGTCCTGCTATTTTACCCATAGCTGGAGGGAGAAGAAGAGGATTCATTGCCTTCATTAGCACGTAAGTGAATGTAATGGATTCGACTAGAATTTGCACTCGGCTGTGCGATTCCTCAATTCAAGCCGCTATCCATTACTCCACCGTGCCTCCTATATAAATAAAAAATTTCTCTATTATTGTATTTTCCCAAGAAAATTAAATGACCTTATAAGGTGTTGATATGCCGCTAAACAAACAAAACAAACAATTTTCATTTTACAAATATATTCTTAATAAACATTTCTTTTGCAGAATTTATTGAACTCAAGACAAAAGTTCAAATTCTAACCGAGCTTATTGTGTTCACTTTAATATTCTTTGAAAGAGAGTGAATCCGTCTTGTTCTCTTCCAACAGTTAAACAGTAGGGTAGACTGGGCTCTCGAGCCTTGGGTGGTCATCAGTTTAGGAAAATTACGACACAAATCAAAACCCGTGAAAAAGGCAACGGAAAAGTAATCTACTATTTTCCAAGATGATCAAGGAAAGGAAGCTGTGGATAGTCATGATCTCTTAAGTTCAGAACGGCCATGGCCTTTAAAAAACGCATTCCTAAAATAAGCATTTTGTTCTTTTATAGTACCTAATGAACTTTACAGTACTTAATGAACTTCACAGTACCTAATGAACTCATGCCTGTTACGCTCACTTGGAATTACAAAGATTATCTTTCTCCCCCTCTCTTATTCCCACCAGCTACCCAAGGCTCGGAAGCCTGGTCTACTCTGTTACTTACAAGGTAGACGGTGTTCCCGAGAAATGGGTGAAAGCCACCCTCTGTGAAGGATGACTCTGAATTTGAAAACCATAGTTAAGGTAACAGGAAGCCATTCCAATATTTTCCCAGAATTCATAAGAATAAGAAAGATGTGGATGGTCATGACCGCGTTAGTCCTAAAGGGACCTGACATTATTCAGGTCAGCACAAAGAACAAAGCAAAAATAAATTCAGAAATGTGACGGTCAAGCAAACTCCGTTCACATTTTATAACGAGTTCAAAGTTTCTATTTTGTTTGAAATTCTCACAATTTTATTTTCCTGACAAATATTATTGAAGCTCCCCCCCCCCCCAATCATACTTGCATGAGATCAGATACATTCGTAAGCGGTACGAATTCAAGTCATGTCAGATCACGTTACGCCATGAATTCAATAAGCCATTAGTGTCGGAAGTGCATCCCATGTACTGCAGCTATAGCAGCAGTGGCGTGTCTAGGGTAAGATAGACTGACAGAGCATATTCCTCTTAATGCTAGTTTTGAATTCAGTTTTCCTTCTCCTAGTTGGCTCGTCACCTCAAGGCGAGAGAACCCAGTCTGCACTTTTATTTAACCAGCTAAGGAGAGAAGTTGTGGGTTCATATCCAAGGGTATTTGGGCGAAAGTGACGAACTCGGCTTCACACTCCTCCCTAGATTTTTGAACAGGAGTAGAGGTTTATCCCTTGTTTCCTGTTTAGGATTGGCCTTCCGGTTCCTTCTAAAGTCAGCTTCATCTCTATACTTCTAACGCTCGTTCTTTCTTACGCTAATATAAGTCCTCACAGTAACCCTCTACCTTAAGTGGCTCTTGGGCCTTGTAATATGTGAACATTAATAATAAAAAAAATTGTTAACCGTTACTCTATCCAATCCAATGTTAATTAATTTTAATCATTTTAAAATTATTTACACTGTTTTGTTTATTATGTCTCAAGGCCGACTGGGAAAAACAGAGACGAGTCAGGTTCTCGTCCAGCATTATTTCAACGATGATGAGTCTGTTTTTATACTATTTACATTATTCGGGCTATTGTCTTCATCTTTGTCGCCATATTTATTATCGCGTTTCGGCCGTTGTACGCTCCGGCCTTCTTCAGGTATAAAACAAGAATTTCTCAAGGTGGACTCCACGAGATCTACAAGTCTTTCTATCTTTTGTTTCATTACAGAATGAGAGCCTTGCCAAAAATGGAAGAAAGGACACTATTTTTTAACTTAAACTTTTTCTATGCAAACCCTGATGTGCCAAAAGAAAAAAAAAGGATAAATAAATTGCTAAAATTTTATTTTCTGTGAGAAATTGTTTAACAAATGCATTTGTATATTTCAAGTATTATATTCCATAGGTGTCACCAAAACATGTGTAAACTTTTGATAATGACCCCCACCAAAAACAAAACACTGCCCCCCAGTTTCTAAAATAAATTGCCAAAAATCAGGTAATTATCCAATTTTCAGTACTTATTCATTAATGAATGCATTTTTATGTTGAACAGGTCATTGTTTCATAAAACTTTGTAGAAATGTTTCTGGTCAAGTTCTGAAATTTTTTACAAGATTTCTGAGAGCTTTGTAAAAAAAACATTTTCATTATCTATATCTACTAAAAATAAATATAGAACTAGTCAAAATGCAGAGAAGGCTACAATTATATCGACCATGTCTGACTTTTGACCCTCAAAACAACAGGTGGACTTTAGTCATTAAGGTTGACTTCATTTTTTGTAAATAATAAATTTAAAAGGATGTGTATTGTTCTCTAATAGATATCGGTTCGGAATGAAGAATCAAAGTTCGAATTCAAATCGGTGTTCGTTACGTTTAGTTACGCGCAAATACGTTTGGGAAAGGTATAAATCCAGCTCGTTTCCTCCTACCTATGGGTTAAATAGCAGGAGAGCCTGGGTCCTATGGTCTTGGTTGGCAACCAGTCTATGACAGAAAGAAACGGCAAACTACTGCTGGAACAACTACTGCCTATCGAAAGAAACATGATCGTCAAAATGTGTATCCCGGATGGCATTTAAGCGAATAAAGTGTTAAAAATTAATTTCTTCTATTTTTCTTGTGAATTTTTGTAACAGAGAATCGGTAAAAGACTTCAAGTTGGTTATATATGGTGCTGTAAGCACCAGGAGTTGCGTCCCCTTCCACAATGGGTTGTTGAGAGATGACCTTCTACTTAGAGTAGGTGGCGCTGCCTATTTGCATATAAACGATACTGAGCAGGTATTAGCCAATAGTCAGCATGGGTCTTGGACTGGGGGAGCTATATAACACCAGTGGTTTTCTCAGTCGTGACAGAGAGGCGCTCTCGGCGTGCGAAAATTAGACAAGACAAAATTTACTGATGATCGCAAACGCGTGAAACCCAGAGTTGCAAACTAATATGCATACAACTGAAATATATATATATATATATATATATATATATATATATATATATATATATATATTATATTTAATTTTATCATAGACAAAACAGTTTACTCACTACAAAGATGCTATTTCGTTTCGGTACATTTCAATTTCATCTCTTTCTAGTGAGTAAACTGTTTTTGTCTATATGGTAAAATTATAATAAATAATATATATATATATATATATATATATATATAATATATTATATATATATAATATGTAATATATATATATTATATATATATATATAAAATATATATATATAAAATATATATATATATATATATATATATATATATATATATATATATATATATATATATATATATATATATATATATATATATATATATATATATATATAAATATATATAATATATTATATATATATAATATTTTTTGTTTATACGTTATTTTTTATAGATACAATTTATTTAAGTAAATGCTCTGTTTTTAATTAAACAGTATTAATTAAATGTAGCGGCCTGAATGTAATTAATACTGTTTAATTAAAGAGGAGCATTTGCTTAAATAAATTATATGTATAAAATTAACGTATAAACAGAAAATATATTAAATAATTGTCAGACTTAATCCATTTCATAATAAATATATTTATGTAATATATAAATAATGAAAACTTACCTTTGTTAGCCAGGTGCGGGTAACAGGACACCCCGAAGAAGAAAAAAGCGACGTCTACCTCTCAATTGAACGACTAGTGCGTCATCGGCATGCTACACCCAATCAGGAGAGAGAAAAGGAAATAAGTCGCCAACTAGAAATTACGAATACTTAAAAAAATTGGGCTAACAAAACACCTCATATGACAAACACAGGGTTAAACTATTTATCTTGGAATTAATGATTAATAAGCATGATAGAGTATATATTGTAGATAATCCATTTCACAAGAATCTTCTACTCAATACTATTAATTCTAACTCCATAGAACCAACGCCTAGCTATAAGTCTTTTACTGTTGGTAAAAAACTTTGGCACTTCATCAAGAGATTTTATGACTGTTGTTACCAAGTAAATGTCTCAAGAAATAACAAGTATTGAAGATATATCATATATTAAACAGTAAGTACAACAGAAGAGTATTACACGACTAGTGAGTGTGTGTCGATTGACCTAGCGTTCAATCTATTCGACTGTTAATATTTAACACCCTCCCCACGAGGTAGGATGTGCCACATGGCCGAGTTTAATGTGGGGCAATCCGAGCCATGTGGCTCACCCCAAAATTCCCCATAGACACCGTATAAAACGGGGTCGGGTAGCTGTTTCTCGAGATGAGACTCTGTCCTTCGACTCTGCCTCGTCTGGGGATCCTCTCTGCCAGCTGGAACAATCTATTCGACTGTTAATATTTAACAGCCTGTATGTGGCACAAGGCCGAGTTTACCATGGGTTCTCGTCCGGGTTACTCCCTGCCAAAGACAGAGAATTCGACAGTTGAACAGGCTATGGCACTGTTAATATTTAATAGCCCCCACGAGGGATGTATGCATAAGCTTGTCCGGATCTAAGCTTCTCCCCGGACGAAACTTTGCCCTTCGGCAAAGCATCGTTCGGGTTCCTCTCTGCCTTCGGCAGACAGTTTGACAGTTGAACAGGCGAAGGCACTGTTATATTTAACGCCCCCCCCACGTAGTTCGTATATGGCCGGAGGCCGGTTTAGCGTGGGTTCTTCCAGACCGTAGACTCGGCCAAAAATATTCCCTTTGAACCCGTATAAACGGGTTCAGGGCCTGTCTACCTCCTCGGACGAAACTTTATTTTCCGGCAAAGCTTCGTCCGGGTTCCTCTCCGCCTCGGCGGAAAGTTTGGCAGTTGAACAGGTGAAGGCACTGTTCCACCAAGGCCTTCTCTCCTACTAATCTTATAGTAGGCGGAAGAGTTCAACATAGACTCTTTAGAGGGAGAACACGACAACGATAACACAGACCAAAACAAGGAAAATTTCCTGTCAGGAATAAATATTCTCTCCAACCAGGATTTCTTGCTAAAACACGACTCCTTGATCGTATCAAGTGGTCCCATATCACGGGATAATTCCATTTAGAGAATAGACATTTTTCCTGTTTTACGTGAAATGTCCTGTTATGTTAAATTTTGGTACGACCAGTGGCCACTAAGCAACAAAATGTCAGCCTCAAAACAACGTTTATTATAAATCCTGAAATAAAATCTAGTTCAGTTTTATGCCGAAGTTTATAGTTTATAAAACAGTGTGAGACAAATACAGTTACAGTTTGTTTAGTCAAAAAAAAAAAAAAAAAAAGTAAAAGAAAATCATGCAGATTTAGAAAAAAAATCACTTAACATAAAAATGTCTTCTATTGTGAATACATTCCCGGGATACCCCAGACAGTTTTACGCCGACTTGCCAGCTTTTGTCCCACACCGTGGATCGATTCCTGTTTGCATCGGTGTAAATGACACTGGTGCCCGGTCATTAAAGATACTGTAGGCGCGATATTGCACGAGGAGAAAAGTATTGAATACGGCCGTCTCCAGAGATCGCTTTGGTGAGAAAAACAAAAATTCTTCTGTTTCCGAATGTTTTTGTTTCTTTTTTTATTTTATATTGTTTTCCGAGCAGCGTCTGGTTAATTTGAAACTCTCACATCTCGAAGTTACCGTTGGTTGTCACAAAACTGCCGGTCGCCGCAAACCCGGATAAAATCATATAATAGTCTACTTGACTAAGTAGGTGTCATAACCAATCGAGCGGGGACCCATGGTGCCACATTATGCAAAGGTCAACTCCCGAATATGACATGACAATTCCAGGTGCGATTTCAGAAAACATTGAGACCCAATATGTTAAAATTTCTAGATTTCAAGTAAAAAAGGATTAGATTTCTAAAGAATGTGGCTATTTTTTTACCATGACGTTCACCATGTACAAGGCCAGGGAGCCACTCGTGGTAGATGGTTACAGAGTGAGAGACACAATCTAAGCGGATATGTTTTCGAGAAGATACCGGTTGAATAATAGTAGTGATTGGGAGAACGTCCACTTGGAAATTGGTTCCAGAGAGCAGCGGTTCACGGTAAGAAGCTGTTCGAGTGGAACTTACATCTCACCACTGGAATACGAAGGGAATGATGGCGGTGCAAATCATTTGTGTAATCCCCAATGGATATTCCAGTTAAGTAGAATCCAATATTTCTTGATAAGAATGATTTTCAAATAACGTCTGGTTCAATCATTGCCGTATACAATAATTACATTGTTCGGACTTTTGTCCTCATTTTTATTGTCATATTCAAGAAGAAGGCAGGAGAGTACAACAGCCGAAAAATCATGAACATGACAATAAAGATGAGCACAACAGTATGTAAATAGTATATATAGTTACAATATCTCATTTCAGAAATATAGACAGATCATTGTTATAGTATATACAATGTGTGACAAATTCTCGGAATTATCATATTGCATCGATAGTAATGTGGCAGGCATTTCTTCATAATTGCATCCAGTCATATTGCAAGTTGCTGCTGAGCAGTAGAGCAAGTTGTACGTGTTCATGTTATACTGTTTGTGGGTAATGAATGAAACGGATTCGGAGCAGCGGATTAATAGCAAGCATTGTGTGAAGATTTGCAAAAGTCCTAACGAAAGATCAGGCATTTCTTCATGATTACATCCAGTCATACTGCAAGTTGCTGCTGAGCAGCAGAAGGAGTTGTACGTGTTCATGTTATACTGCAGGTGAAAAATGAGTGAAACGAATCCGGAGCACGGATTAATATCAAGCATTGTATGAAGATTTTCAAAAATCCTAACGAAAGATTAGCACAATTGAAACGGTTTATGGTGATATGGACAAAACATAAAAGATGCAAATATAGATAGAATTTGAACCTCGGTGAGCTCAGATCGAATATTAAGTGTGTGAATGTTAGAAAAAGTGAATGTGAATAGGAAAACAGTACGGCAGGTTCCACCGGAGGATTTGGCAGTGAGAAAAACGAGGATTTTATGGGTTCCTGGCTATGAAATCCATTACAAAAGTGAGCCACCCATTTGATTCTCCAGATAAAACACTTTTTGATATTTTTCAAAATTGAATAAAGAATATCCAAGAATGTTTCAAGCAATGGCACTATCGTTCTCATGAAGTGCGTAGCTTCACAAAGTATAGCAGTCAAAAGTAACTTTGCTTTCACGAGTCTATTTCGGGAAATACATAGCTTCGCCTCGTATAGTTAGACAATCCATGTGGAATCATTATTTTTAACTTTGCAAAGATGACGGAGGAATTAGAGATTTGTTGATTGTTTGATTCATTTTTTTTTACGACTGAGCAACTCTTTGCAGATTATTTAAATCCATAAAAATACTTTTTAGAAGGTAAGGACTTTTTTGGACATAATAATATTTTAGTGATAAAGGTCTTACTAATTAACCCATTGATGTGGCACAAGAGGTGGATTCATGCATAATTAGAATTTGATAAACAAACAAGAATTTATAATATGGATAAAAAGTGGGGAACCAAATCTAGATGACAATGAATCTATAAACTGATCCCTCAACTTGTAACCACAGTAATTACTATACATTTATATTCCAGAGAATGTAAATAAATCTAAAAAAACATTCCTGTGTAGCTTATCAGTATTTAATTTATTGATTGAGTCATTTTTACGGCTTATCAACCAGGTTATTTAAAGCCATAAAATATTTTTAGATTGTAAGAATGTTTTTTGTTTGTTGGAGATAATAATGTTTTAGTGTTAAAAGTCTTACTAATTAATCCATAGCTAGAGGGTCAAGAGGCAGATTCATCCCCTTCACGAGGCTATTTTCGTGTAAGTGAATATAACAAACCAAACTGGAATTGAACCTCGCCGCTCCGATTAACATTTCCAAGCCATTACACCACCCGCACATCCAAGTCTACAGTACTTAATATTCCAATCTAGGTACTGGCCAGGCTCGACGTTGTTTAACTTCGGTGATCGTACGTTTCAACGTATAAGGGATTTATGTTAATAATTCTAGTAAATGGACGTCAGAACAGGGATTGAAAAATGCACTACGAGGACTAACACCGTTTAGAACTATAAAGGAAAAGAAATTGTGGAGATCTATGATCGCCCACGTCGTAAAACAATCTTTCTCATTCTATTTCCACCCTGCGTCCTGGGTAAGACGATAAACTACATCCAACAGCAAGGTGTTTGATTAGGAGGTTTTGAGGAGCGTGGAACCACCTCTTAATTGCTTCCAGGTCCACCCTGATTCGGGGTGATAGCACCTGTTAGGGTCCCAGCTATGGGCAAATAGTTGACACCCAAATTGGGGTCAAAACACTATGAAAGTGTAAAAAATACATACCAGAAATACTTTGTAAAAAAAAAAAAATTATTACAAGCAATACATTTTTAGAAAAAAAGATATTACCAAGTACAGGTTATTTTGAAAGAAAATATTACCAGCAATAAAAAATGTGTCGGCATTAAATAACCCATTGAGGTTGATATGCCGTAAAACAAACCAAACAAAATAAACGATTTCCACCCGTTTGCCAATGCGTTTGAAAATTTCTGGGATGAGCAGTTATCATTATTTACACTTGGGTAACGCTACAGTGACTTAATTGATTCCGTTGTATACTTACTACTGATGCTGAAGTTCGGTGTTCAAGGTCAGGCAATAAAAAAGAAAGATTTATCATGCTGATTTTCTAGGTAGACTGGACTGCTTTGCTAATATTCTTTGGCGCAACACAATCTTCCTCCTTCTATTATCTGTATTTGACCTCGTACTAAATTAAGTTTAGCTAAGTAAAATATCAAAATATGAAATAAATGATTCATTAACTTCGTCTACATGTTTATTAGGAGTCAAAAAGTGTCGGCTGCAGACTCAGGAAAAATCTCCGGAATCCTTGCAAATTGAATAATGGCTTTGTGTCATATTTTAATCTAGAGAATTGCTGGCATTCATTCAAATTTGGTATTTCCTAAACTGTAGTTAGGCACGATCAAACCCAGACCTAATTTACGAAGGTTTTTTTTTTTTTTTTGTTACTCCAGAGACAAACCGAGGAACGTTACGACTTTGTAACTAATTTGGGATTAAAACCACGACAAACCAAAATGAAATGAGAGAAAATATCACACATCAAAGAATAGCTAAATGGTTATTTTCCCCATGGACACACACACATATATATATATATATATATATATATATATATATATATATATGTGTGTGTGTGTGTGTGTGTGTGTGTGTGTGTAGATAGACTTACACATAACGAAGTCTCATCACAATGTATCATTCTGAATATTTCGTGAGCTAGTCTGTTGCACGCCCTTGTGATAATACACTAACACACACGCACACACGCACACACACACACACACACACATATATATATATATATATATATATATATATATATATATATATATATGTATACGATCCCACGCATTCAACTTTTATCCAGAAAGTATCCGACCATTAGGAATATTTCGAGAATTTGTTGCGTGGTCATGAAGTAGCATGCACATCCACACACAAAGAAACAAATACACATACACACACACACGCGCACACACCCACACACATACACACACACAAGATAATCAGATATATAATTAGTAAGAAAAATAAATCCAACATCACTTCAGATGCCGGCATAAATCAAATGAAGTGCTTGGAATATAAAAGCACTTATTATTATATATATTATATATATATATATATATATATATATATATATATATATATATATATATATATATATATATATATAAGCACTCATAATTGACGAGACATTTCGAAATCTAAAAGCCATTAGGACAACCCTTTAAAATCTCTATTGTTGTTGCCAAGAAAGGAATTGAGTCAAACAAATATATTAACAGAATCAGTAATACAAACATACACAAACGAGATTGTTTCAGCAAGAATGTTCGATTCGGCTGTCAGAGCTGACTGCTGGAAACTTCACCCTCCAAAAGGCAGTACCTGCTTCTATTTATAGCTGGAACAGTCCATGCGTTCGTGGGTAAATTACCATAACGCCTTTAATATACAGGAACAAAAATGGCCATAACTTTGATTTTACAAATGCAATCCTAATTAAAAGAGAACATAATTCTTTATCGAAAATACACCGAGGGAGTGCTGATAAATATTTTATCAACTATAAACACGTCAAAAACACTGTATATTTTTTAAATCATTATCACCCCAAACAAGGCAGTAATGCCACTAAAACACAAGGGGTGGGGTTATAGGGTGTGGAAGAATTAGGAACAAGAACTTTAATGATGAGCAGAAAGAGAAAAGAGTAATCAGGAGACAGTAGATAGCGATGGACATTGCATTTAAATTTTAGCAGATTAAAGTTAGCAGGAAAACATCGAGCCGGAAGGAAGTTCGTCAAGCGATAAAAGCGAGAGAAGAAACTGTCAGCATAGAACTTACGGTTATATATCTCCAGCTCAACTGTAAATTGATGAGATATCGATGACAATCTAGTGTTGCGCTTAAATTCTGTTGTAACCTAGAAAAGGTTACTGAATGAGGAATAACCAAAATAGAGGTTGGAAATGAAATGGTAATCTTTATAACAGCAACAAAATAAAATACTCACCAGCAGCATGAAGTAGATAAACTAATGCTAGTAGTGGATTACTTAGACAGCATATTACCCCCACTTACAATAGTGTCTAACATATTTATGAGGACTGAGAAATACCCATTAGTCTTCATAGGTATTGTATATAACAAATTCAAAAACTCTAGGTACCACAGCGAAGAGCGCATCCTAACAATTACCATGAAATCATTAACAGAAAAGGCACAGATAGGCAACCTTTCTGTGGGCATGTGACTGAAGCCAGACTGACAGATCAGGACCAATAATATTGTTGATTCTTCTTTTGGATCTTATCAAGGAGTTCGAGGTAAACAGCAGAGGCACAGGATCATATGTGGCAGCAATATTCTAAGAATGGACAGATGGTAGACTTATAGATATGTAAGTTAGATTCTGGAGAGAAAAAGGTCTCGCAGCTGATTCAATATATTTAATGGATTCAATATAGTTTTTCAATTCATATCAGCAACAAGTCAATTTCCTGGAGGTTAGCATCAGCCATATTGATGGCTGAAAGCGAGAGGTCTTTCAGATGATTAATGGAGAGAAGTTTAGTTTTGGAGTCGTTAAAATTAACAAACTTGGCTGCCATTTTGACCTTATCGGACTGATCAGCCTTACTGTCGAGGCAGAAGTAAATTGTGTCAAGTTGAGAGCCATTAGGAAGGTCTAATACTCGCTAAAATTTAAAAAAAAATTCTAGGTACTCTAGCGAAGAGCTCATCCGAACAATTATCATGAAAGTATTTATAGAAAAGGCACAGGGAAACTAAATTACGGTAGTAGGAAAGATGACTGTAGCCGAGATGCCAGGTCAGGACCAATAACTATAGCACAAAAAGTTTTAAACGTTTTTGTTTCTTTCTTTGAATAGAATTTGCTCTCAGACACACTACCGTACACAACACGTGTAATCAGTTTGGTACAGCAGTGATTTAAATTCATAAAATCTGGGTACCATAGCGAAGAACTCATCCGAACAATTAACATGAAAGTATTTATAGAAAAGGCACAGTGTGGAAACCTTACGGCGGTTAGACAATAATAATGTTGATTCTTCTTTAGATTTTATGAAGAGCTCTAGATAAATTACAGGAACCCGTAACCATATGTGGCAGCAATATTCTAAGTATGGTCGAATGGTAGACTTATAGCTATGTAGGATAGATTCTGAGGAGAAAAACCGTCACGACACAGTGAAACAAACTTCTTAGCGGCTGACCTAACAATGGATTCAATATAGTCTTTCCAATGCATATCAACTGAGAACGTTTGTCCGAAAAGGCACAACCTGTTACTCTCCTGGAGTTTAGCATATTATGCTGATCAGAACAGACTCTCTAAGCCTTATCAAAGAGTTCGGGCTTTTAACAATATGTCGGAAACAGCAGTCAGAACCCGGTTTCCTCATAATGGAAAATCGCAGCCACTGATTAATCTGATCACCAAAAAGTTAAGTCGGTTAAAACATTATGGCTCCGGTAGGAGAAAGAACAGGTAAACCATATCCTGAACAGGGAACAAGGGATGATCCTCTACCCCTGTTCAAGAGACGTGAAAAGAATGCAGATCGGACCCTAGGTGAGTCCATCTTCTTCTCTAAGTGACACACTCTCTTTTAAAATTGCTGAAATATCCTCAACAGATCGTTCGGTTATGAACATGATTTAACCCCTCACTACAAACAACAGCTTTTATCTAAGATGACCCCACATCTAATCCTTCTCTGTGTTGCACTATCTTTTTGTCTATCTACGTTCACCTCTCTCTCTCTCTCTCTCTCTCTCTCTCTCTCGGAGGTTAGCATCAGCCATGCATGGAAGGCAGAAAAGAATTTCTCAGATGATTAATAGAGTGCAGTTCAGTTCTGGAGGTGTTAAAATTAACAAGCCATTCTTTGCTCCTGTTAACAGCAGACCGAAACCACCAGTTTAACCTTAACGAACTGATCAACCTTACTATCAAGACAGAAGTAAATGGTTGTGTCATCAGTAGAGATACCAAGTTGAAAGCTGATTCTATCGGGAAGGTTATTAATAAAAATTAAAAACAAAGTAGGACCAAGGATGGAGCCCTAGGCGATACTTGCATTAGTACGAAAGGATCTAGATGAGTGGCCGTTTAGGATAACCTTCATTTCATGATTTGACAAAAAAGTGTCCGTAGACACCATAATCTTTCAACTTGAGGAGAAGACCTGAATGCCAGACCCTGTCAAAGGCTTTCGAGATATCCAATGCTACAGGATCTAGACGTTTTCTGTAATTATCGTCAATACATCAACACTTGTCCTGGAGAAACGAAATCCATATTGTTAGTCTGAGAAAAGGCTCTCCGATGAGAGATAATGAACCAATTCAGCATTGACTAGGGATTCTAGAATCAGAAGGCTAATAGACTTCTTAAAAACTGGAACACCATAAGACTTCCAGCAGGCAAGAAAGCAGCAGACAGCGAGGCATTTAGAGTTTAGAGAGAACAGGAGCCAGTTTGTGAGCACACTTCTTGGTGACTATGACAGGGATACCATCCGGACCACATGCTTTGTGGGGATCTAGGTTAGAGATGATAGCAGGGAAGGTGTTATTTGCCTATCAATCAACAGAGACAGTTCTAGGAGGGAAGTTAGGCAGAGATATTCCGGATGAGTCAAGAGTAAAGAGGATGATAACACCACATATTGATTGAAGAGGGGAGGAATAGAGACCTTACATATATTTAATGCCCTATTACAGAGCCACCAGTAATCGCGAGAGACAGAGGCTATGCGATGCCTCACTCTCTCGGTAAACAGGAACTTTTCTCCTTCGGGAGCTCACATCGAGTAACAATGAATAGGTGCCTGTTGTGACAAGAGCTGTCATGCTGGTATAGCCGAAAATAGTGGTTCGTGTGTGCTATAGCGGCCAAGCATACTGGTGTGAAGCATGGAGAGGATTGGAGTTTCACCTTGTATTTCTGAGAAAGGATCAAACTTTCCATGCCGGCTTTGACCTAAGTAGAGACCTCAGTGACACAATTTTCAGTCGGGAGTTTTAAGATGCCAGTTCAACGGGAGTCAGAGAGGATCACACACGCGCGCACACACACACGAATATACATAATCATCTGAATCACAGACAAACTAGAATTAGTCTACACTTACATTCATAAATATCTGCGTTTTTTCAGTTAGGTTTGGGACCCGTTAATTTTTGAGAGCTCCAAAACGACGCGTCATCTCTCCTTGAGTTCAAAATACTATAGCTTATACTAACGCAGCTTAACAATTCAAATGCACGTGAAGCCTACTTAACCAATGAAAATCAAACAAAACAAAAACATCATTTTTTTTCTCTATATCTCATAATGAAGCATTAATAAAAGTGATACATTTTAGACTGATAATCGCTTCCTATTTGTTCTTTATCCTATCATATATATATGTATATATATGATTAATACAAATAAAATTATCCCTTAGCTAATTGATGATATACCTATGGAAGGTCTCTCCGGAAAGTACCCAACTATTTTGAACTTAACCGGTTCCGCGGCCTTCATATAATTAAGTACTCGATTATATGGAACCTTAACGCTCGTGTATGAACGAACCTTAACCCTGTAGGTTAATTTATTGAGTCGAAAGCAAATATTTGTTGTTTTCGTGGAAAATATTCAAATAATTAACAAGTCTTTCAGGAACGATTCAGTAAGAAAAGCCAAGATACTTGAACGTCTTGAAAGCAATATTCTTTCTGGAAAGCTTTCAGCAAACAGGGAATTCGAAAATGTAGATCACGTGTTGACTGTTATCTAAGGAAATCAGTCAATAACAGCGTGGGACTTGCAGAAACATTGTGATAACCATATTTCTGCTGTCCATCCTTCGAGTTTTGTGCAGGGAATTTTTGGCAAAGACACACCACTCAGTTTTTGTTTAAAATAAGGTACACCCTGTACAAGGCACGGGGAACACGCGAGGTAAAATGTTAATGAGTAGTTTATACGTATAGAAAGGAAAGATAACGGTTAACTTTAGACTTGAATAGGTTAAGATTGTTAAGATTGTAGTGGGTAACTTCCTTTTGGGAGTCTGTTCCACAGAGCAATGGTTTGTGGAAAGAATCTGTTCGAGTATTCATCTAAAAAATATTTAAGTAGGTACTTATTTTTATGCCTACACATAACAATCAATTCATTTCTTTTGTTTAATAAGTTAGGGTTATTAAAGTGTTTTAAGATAACCAATTTTTCAACAAGACATAAGTTACATTTATTTCTTTTTCCGTTATAAATTTTAGCTCTAGATATACTTTTCCATTTGAATGATGGTGAGATAACACAATTCTTTAATTGCCAGAAATATTTGGAGAGAGCAGTGCTGTTTTTGTATTTTATATTACCTAAGGTCATTCGATATGGTAAAAACGAAATTTCCTAGGATTTTCACTGGAACCAAAATAAAATTTAACATCGTGAGCGGAATGTATGTTCGCTTTGTATACAATATTATCAGTCGTACACTGACCATTTAAGGGGCAGATCATATTTTTTCGGCAGTGGCATTTATTTTTAGAAGGATTTACGTTGTCTTTATATATACAGGGTGCGATGGATAAATTGTCGTCTTAATGACGCAAAAATGAAAATAATACTGACATCGCATTTTAACAGATAAAGAGTAAATTTATTTAATAAAATCTACTACGGCCTCTAGACGACTTCGGAATCTCCTGCAACTTTTCTGGACGGTTTCTGTGTTTAAGTTGGTGAATGCTGCCATAATTCTTGCCTTCAGTTCATCTTTAGTGTTAAAATGAGTTTTGTTGGTCTCTAGATCAATTGCGCCCCACACATGATAATCAAGGGGGGTTTAGTCGGGGGAGTTTCGATACAACGCAAGCGTCATACCAACTGTACCAACGGGCCTCGGTGACGAAGAAGAAACTGAACAGAAACTCGGTAGAGGATGCGCACTAGGGATGAGTCCCTAACGATAGGACGAAACGGCTCCCCTCCTTTGACTTCTCGATTCCCGGTTACCTTCTTCTCCTTATGAAGGATTCTATTACCCATATGCATGGTCTGGGAGTTTACGCCCGGTCCATCTCCCAATGGCTAGGGGACTCTCTCTTGAATCTCTTGACCATTCATATATGTGTCTTCGTCTTCTTCTCCTCAGTTCTGTAAGCTATCTCTTCTTTATCGATCTCCATCCTCCCATGACTGTGGTGTACTCGATAGCATTTCCGATAATATAGACAAAACTATCTCTCTACATAGACATAGTCGTGTTCGGTGATTTTAGCGCCCACCATGCCATGTGGCTTAGACACTCTGTAACTTAACTTGCTGACATACAAACCCTTAACTTTTCAATCACTCAACCCTCCCGCACAAGTGGTCGACTTTCTAACGCGTTTCCCCAGTAGCCCTGGCGGTAAAGCTTCTCTTCTCGATCTCTGTTTTACCTCCAACCCCGAGTCTTGTCTTGCCACGCAGCTCTGCTCTCTTGGAAACTCTGATCACGCCATAGTGTCTGTTAACACCTCTTACCAACAGAACATCTTTCTGTTATCAACGAGCTGACTGGGACTCATTCCGTGATTTTAGTGATATAAAGTTTAATCGCGCTCATTTCATTGGTTCTCATCTGGTTGCTCAGCTGCTATTGTCTATAGGAATCACTTCTTCTGTATGTACCGTAGTGACATGTCTAGTCTCTTTTCCTCTGCCCTTAATGAGTACAAGCATGTCCCCAATGAAGCAAAGTTACTATTTGCTGAAAGAATGAGACAACGTATTGCATCTCGCAAGTTTGGTACAAAAGATTATTGGCGTCTCTGGAAGAGAGTGCTGAACAACAGCAAATCCACAATACTTCCCCGATTCAATCAATCTGAGGTACTGACTTCCTCAGCTGATGACTGAATGCTTTGTGTGGAAATTCTCATTCAATTCAGCGCTTGACTCATCCAGAGTACTCACCCCTGATTCCCCCCACCCCTAGAACTGAGGCTGTATTGAAGGATATGCGCATAACCCCATCGATGATATTGGACATCGTTTCTAAATTAGACTCTCATAAGCCTAGTGGCGGGGACAGGATATCAGCAGTTGCCCTGAAGAAACGTGTTCCTGAACTGGCTCCAATCCTCTCCAAACTATATAACTACTGCCTCGCCGACTGTTGGAAGTCTTCAACTGCTGTCTCTGTCTTTAAGAACCCTTCTGACCCATCTAACTACTGTCCTCTCATTTCAGTTTTATTTAAATTAAATTGATTTTTTCTTAGCTTGAATTGAATTTTACTTCCTTCAACATTGCTTTTATTTCTACAGAGCCATCTGCAAGAACTTTTCTAAAAGTAATTTAAAATATCCCAAATCCATGTCGTGGTGGGACGATATTGTTTGATTTATAAATAAAAGTGTTGCCCTAACATTTTGTGATGTTTGATCATCGAGCACCATTCGGCATTAAATGACCCATAAAGTGTTGATATGCCGTTATGTGTTATAAACAAATAAACAAACTTGCTATCATTTACAATGTTTGGACTGTGGTCCTCATCTTTGTTGCCATATTCACGATGTTTCGGCCGTTGTAAGCTCCGGTCTTCTTCAGGTGGTTGTAATTTCGAACTGAACCCTTTATTGTGTCCACCGGGGTAGATCCATTTCCACGTGCCATGCCTCTACCGGATTTTTCAATATCAGTTATCTCCCTTTAATTCAATTCTCCAAGTTTTTTGTTTACCTCAGCTCTAGCCAGGTATTGAATTCACAACGCTTTTATCCACTGGGCCATGTGTCCTTGAGGCGGACGAAATACAGGGTTTAGTTCGAAATTCCAATCACCAGAAGACCTGAGCGTACAACGACAGAAACGTCGTAAATATGGCGACAAAGATGAAGACAACAGTCTTAACAATGTAAATAAAATACCTAATTTCAGAAATTTCGACAGAAATTTCGACAGAAATTTCTTATCTTTCAAGTTGTTGCTAATAAATTTTCTTTCACAGAAGACATCTTGAATCAAGAACCATTTAAACAAAGTTGGTTTAGTCCCCAAAGGAAGTAAATGTACTTCTTATAATGAAAAAAATAACACTAGACATTTCAGGTGAAATGTCTCACAATCAATTTTAACCAATCTGGTTTCTGGTCGGGTGTAAAGGAATTTCATTTTTTTGTTTCATTTTTTTTCTTTTAGGTTTCCTGGTTGATTCTTTTCCTTTTTCGCGTTTCTTATTCTTAGAATCTTTATTTTCCACATGCCTTCTTTTTTCTTCTTTAGTTCATTGAATTTATTTATTTTTGATGTTTTTTTTCTTTTTCCTTTTTATCATTCAGGAGTCATTCTGTTTTTTTGTTATAGATTTTCATTTTTTTTTTTATCATTCTTTCCTTACCTTTCTTCTTTCATTCCTTGTCTTTTCCGATAAACGTTTTTCATTTTTCTGTTACATACTTCTTTCTTTCTTTCTTTTCTTTCATTCCTTTCCTATTTCATTTTTTCCCTTTTCATTTTTAACCATCATTCCTCTACTTTTATTTCTTAACTCATTCATTCTTTTCTATTTAAATTTCGCTTTTTCTTTTTCAGTAATCTTTCCTTCTATTTCTTCTTTCATTCCTTGAATCATTCTTTCTTTTCTTATTAATTTTCCATATTCCTTTTCACCTTTCTTTTTTTCTTTCTTGCTTGGACTATTCTTTCCGTTCTCGTTAATTTTTTCTTTTTTCTTTGTCACCCTTCTTTCCTTCTATTTCTTTTTTCATTCCTTGATTTATTTTCCTTTCTGTTTTTTTTTCTTCATTTAACATTACTTCCTATTGGAGTTTGTCTATATTTCTGAGATGAGGTATTATGTACATTATTTACATTATTCGGACTATTGTCCTCATCTTTGTCGACATATTTATCACACCGTTGTACGCTCCGGGCTTCTTCAGGTGGTTGGAATGTCGAACTGAACCCTTTATTTCGCTCACTGGGGTAGACTATTCTAGTTCCATCTGCCATGTTTGATGGATGTCAGTTATCAGTTATCACCTGCTAATTTCCCTCTGAAAGTTCTCCACTGCCTTAACCGGGTATTGAACTCACACTCTTTGGGTCCTATCACAACGCCTTTATCCACTGTGCCATGTGTCCTAGGACACTGTGTCATGTGTCCTAGGATCTAACCAACGCGTTTATCCACTGTGCCATGTGTCGACTGAAGAAGACCGGAGCGTACAACGGCCGAAACGTTGTGATAAATATGGCGACAAAGATGAGGACAATAGTCCGAATAATGTAAATAATGTTCCTTCCTATTACTTTTCCTTTCATTCCTTGATTTATTTGTTCTTTTTTTGCCACAGTTTTGTTTCATTTTCATCCTTTAATCTTTTCTCCCTTTTTTTCTTCCTTGTATTCATCCATTTTTGTCTAACAAGTCTTTATTTTTACCTCCTTCCTTTACTTTTTCGTCTTTACGACATACTTTGTTCTGCAGTTTTTACTCTTCACCTCCTTCCTACCTTCCTTCCTTTTTCCTTCTTTCCTTCCTTCCTTCCTTCCTTCCTTCTGTCCGCCTTTCTTTCCTTCCTTCGTACATTTTTTTCTTTCTTCTCACAATTTTTTCTTTTTTTTATTTCCTTTGAACTTTTTCTCTTTCGATCTGTGCTTTTTTATTCTTTTCCTTTTTTCCTCTTTTCTGCATTTTTGTTTTTCTTTCGCCATTTTCTTTTAGTTCGTATCGACCTGTGCCGTCCATAATCCCAAATTTCGCCATTTTGTTTATTGAGTTTTGGTGTTCACCAGAGCAATATTTGATGAGAGTAATGGTGGACAGGTAAATCAATGTGCCTGCCGGGTGCAAGGCTCTACACAAAAAAAAAAAAAAAAAAAAAATCATTCACCATCTACCAACGCTTCTTAGTGTGCACACTAGTATTACCCGGTGTCTTCTGACCATTCAGTGTCATGGGGTCGTGTCCGGATTGCGACCAGAACTCTCCCGCCGTCTTGCCTATCACAAATATTGTTGGCCCTTTAGAGGTCATCGAGGTCAGTGGAGTGAAATGGGGCTCAGGCAGAATTTAGATCAGTGAATAAGTATTCTTTGTACATTTGTGTTTAAGCTCATGTTTTACTCGAATTATTTGCAGTTTCATTTCCTTCAAGGAAAAAAGATGTTCGCCATATTCTCTTCCAAATCTACAGAACATGACTTCATTGTGCCTTTTCTATAAATATTTTCATGGGAATTTTTCTGATGAGATTTTCTACTTTCACACTTCGACTTCATGAATTAAAACGCTATACCGGATTGGTAGTTAGGTCTCAGCATTTCAGTGATAAAATTGCAAGATACAACCTTGAATATTATTCTATTTTCTTCTCACGTACTTCTTGACTGTGTAAGTTTTTTCAGGCTTCTTGATTTTCGGTCAAATACGATCTTCAAAAATTCAAATGCAACGTCAATCATTATCGTCTGTCTAATCTGAATCCCATTCTATAATTGTTTTCTCTCTCCAAAGTTTCTTTCAGATTCTTTTATTCTCAGTAAAGCCCTATGCCTTAGTGGCTTTCTTGCCTTGCTTGGAGAAAAATAGTTTTAGACTCTAACTTTGGTAATGTGAGCTTTTGTTTTTTTTTGTGCTTTCGATGTAAATAAGAAGAGTGCATTATGCTTGAAGCGGACTGAACCAAGTCTGGCACAAGGATTTGCTTATGGATTGTGAGTTTTCCTTCTTCCAGTATTAATACCGGCCATGTTTTGATATTAAGAATTTTTAGAGCTTACACAGTAAATATATAAATGTTTTCACAAGCCTTTCTTAGTAATTTGCATCATCTTAAAATAGTCCACGTTCTACTAAACTTTGTTGTGTAGGTAACTGAAAAAGATTAAATTTGTTAAAGACACAAATACCAGGCACACACACACACACACACACACACACACACACACACACACACACACATATATATATATATATATATATTACATGAATCATTCATACAAAAAACAGATATAGAAGTTAATGATTTAAATGGCGAGAATACATTTTCGCAAACAAATTTAATGAAGTACACTAACCCCGAACCTGTATATGAATGATATGATCCCTGTTTATAAATTCCAGTTGCATAAGGTCATTTTTTAGTTTTTTACAAGCTTTCGTCTGTTCCTACAGACATCTTCAGGTATGGAAATAGATTTGTTCTTGTTTTTTACTTCTCGGTAATAACAGGACAACGAAAATATAGATGTAATCCGAAAAAAATGTTTTTAGAAATGTGTTATTGTTAATTGTAAGAAATTTTTTGGGAGCGTGCGGTCGCAACGCTGAGGTTGAATTTTTAAATTTTAAGATTGTGCGTTTTTGTACTAATATGGTAATAGGAGAATTCTTTTGTATTGGTATAAAAACAGGGATCATATCATTCATATACAGGTTTGGGGTTAGTGTACTTTATTAAAATTGTTTGCGAAGATGTATTCTCGCCATTTAAATCATTAACCTCTATATTTGTTTTTTGTATGAATGAGTCATGTAATGTAAATTGAATTGCACCTCATACTTGATATATATATATATATATATATATATATATATATATATATATATATATATATATATATATATATATAAAGGTTAATGGTCACAGTTGAATCAGACCAAGAAACAGTAGTATTAAAAAGTGCTCAATACATGTGTAAAAATATGGTATCTTCAAGCGATTTTTTTATCAAATGACCACCTAACGCGTTTTTTTTAAATTTAAATTAACTAAAGAAGGCTATGTTATTATCTTCAAAAATAAACAAACGCACGTCGTTGGGTGTAATAGGAAGGGAGGAGGAGGATGTGAAGAAATATAATATATATGTAAATATATATATGTATGTATATACACACATATATACATACAATGTTTATATAAATATATATATATATATATATATATGTATATATACACACACGCGTATATATGTGTGTGTGTGCCAAGCCAGAGAGCACATTTTCTTCATTAAGTTTTCTTGAGCGTAAAAGTTGGAAAACAAAACAAGGCGTCTATTTCAAATATGGGTATCCAATAAAAAATACCGCTTGAAATAATACAAAAATAAATCCACTAATTCTTAAGAAATGAATTTTACGGTTTCTATACAAAATTGAGCCGATATGGATGGCCTAGAAGATCGGAATCAGGAGATGTGTATTCCTTAAAAGGGTAAATTGACCATTGACAGGCTATGGCGCTCTATGTGACCGAGCGGTCTCAAGCACTCCGAATCGGGCAGTGGTTTCACCTACAAAAGTGATGCATATCTATCTATCTATCTATCTATCTATCTATCTATCTATCTATCTATCTATCTATCTATCTATCTCAGTCTGTTCGTATCTATCTATCTATCTATCTATCTATCTATCTATCTATCTATCTATCTATCCTGTCAATGGATTAACGTCAACGCATCCTTAATGAGGAGACAAATTACAAGAAATATGATGCAGGCAGATTACTCCGGTGTGAGTGCGCTTCACCTACCAACAATTCAAAGCAGCCGAACTTCCGCTTGAGTCGAAATAATCGTAACTAAACAGAGATCTCACGTATCGAGACGTACTCACTTGTTACGACTAAAATAAACTACTGGGAGAAGTGGGCTTATAATGGCTGCTCGGGAATCCAGAAGCATCCCATGGAGTTTATATTTCTTAAGTCATATGTGAATGGGAAATTTGCTATTATGAAGACACGGGTTATTTGGCTAGTAAAGGACTAATGTCGTTAAAAATTTTAACTTAGTTAAAGTCTCGTGAGGTACTATCTAGACGAGAACAACGAATATACACAGCTATTTTTATTGCTTTAATTCTTTTAAGGCGTGCATGATTAACAGATGCGCAATTTAAATAAATTAAATTCTATTTGCAAATAAGGAATTCACACAATTCACCTTCATCAGTGATTGATTTAATAAGATCCGCAGAGAATGGTGTCGTGCATTTTTAGAATTCCCAATCCAGACGATCCAATTTGTAAGAAGCGCCAATCCTTTGATGTTTATTTCTTTTAGTTTCTCTTCTTAAATTTGCTTTATTCTCAGAAGCATTCCAAAGGCCTATATATATATATATATATATATATATATATATATATATATATATATATAAATCTATATTCTATCATTAAAACCTTCTCTACACAGAAGGCTCTTTGTATTCGGCCTCCAACTAATTACCATTTAAATATTTTTTTCTCCCACCAATACACTTTGTCCATTGTTTTTTTTAATTATATAATTTATTCTATTTACTTCGATTTAGCTCTGTTGAGCGAGGTACGAAACCAGTTTGCTTGCCCGTTTTTCATTTTTACCTTTTTATTATCATGAGCGGTAATAATAAAACTAATTTTGGCTGTTTATGGCAGTGATATATATATATATATATATATATATATATATATATATATATATATATATATATGTGTGTGTGTGTGTGTGTGTGTGTGTGCATCATATCTTAATTCAAACATGGTTTATTGAATAAAATAGACATTTTGCGTTTACTTATTTTTAAACTAACCCGTTCCATTTGTCTAATCAGTTTCTTGATGTCAAGATGAAATTCATCAAGGAGAGTACCATAGTTTTTGTTAACCCTAGTACTTTTACAAGTTCATCTTCTGGGATAAATTACAAAGATAAACTTATTTAACAAGGGAATCAATGTGATTTTTTTTTTTTTTTTTATATATAAGCGTTTCACCCCAAGCAAGGCGGGAAGCCACTAGCACGCAAGGGGTTACAGAGAGTTGGAGCTAGAGCAAAGAGGAGTGATAGAGGAAAGGATGAAGAGATGGTTAGAGGATAGATCAGGGCATCTGGAGACGTCGATTGACATTACATTTGAATAGTTGGAGATTATAGCTACCAGGAAAACAAGAAATGGCGAGGGAGTTCCACAGGCGAGAAGTGCGAGACATGAAGTTATTGGAGTAGAAGTGACGGCTATATTTAACAGTTTCGACAGTGAAAGGGTGTGAGCGAGATGCCTGCCTAGTAGAACGCTTAAATTCATGAAGTTTGGGAACCAGCGAAAGCAGCTCATCAAAGCAGTTCCCATGAAAGTATTTGTAAAAATGACAGTGGTAAGCGACGGCACGTCTGTAAGAGGGCGACTGCAGACGAGTGCTAAAGATTTTTTGAAACAGAAGAACGCTAACTCATATATATATATATATATATATATATATATATACACACAGGTCAGTGATGCCTTGTGGGTAGTCTATTGTGTTATTCTAATGGTTATTTATAGTGGGTCGCAGCTGTTAGGTTTCAAATTATTCTAGGGACTATGCAGTGGAAATAATTGTGGAGCCGGATGCAGTTTTTTGACTATTTAGAGTATTGTTTGTTAAATTATTTGTTTATTATTATTTTATTGTTGGCTTTTATTATTACGTTTACTTGTGTTTATGTGTGCCTTCGTAGTTTGCGTTCAACATAAAACATATCGTCTCCTCTGGGTGTTGACTTTAGTACATACACACACAAATACACACACACACACACACACACATATACATATATATATATATATATATATATATATATATATATAAAAGAAATATGTTGTAGTGGTTCCAACGAGAGAAAAATGTATATTAAAAAGAAGAGGGTGCCGCAAACGTTTTTGGTTGTAATGTGGATTTATTGAGAAAAAATATTATACTTTGTTTTACATAATTTCACGACACGTGTTTCTGGTCTGGTCTCGCAACCGTCTTCAGGTGAAAGTGGAGATTTTTACATATTATTAAAAATAATTTAAAAGATTAAATGCCGATAACTACTCGCTGGACAAACCTTAATT
>CAHIKZ030002113.1:627500-660000 GCA_903632075.3 Acanthosepion pharaonis
ATTCACTGAAGTCTAAAAGGTTCTCTCAGAAAGGAACAACATACGTTTATTCTGTTAAATTTACTGTTTGAAAAGAAAAGAAAAAAACAAAATTATGAGACTTTTGTGCCCTTTTCTCATATTTGACAACGCGATCAAGCGCCTATGCGCAGATGTTCTTTGGAAGACAAGTAGAGTGTAGGGGGAGTTAGAACTCTAAGTAAACAATTCTAAATCCTCTAAGATTTATATATACAAAAATACTCGTAAAAATGAGACAAAGTAAGATGTGGAAAAGATAAAATAAGTATTATTTATTATCTGATTGTTATATGATGTTGGAGACATGAGAGACACTAATATTGAGTAAAATTGTGATTTTGGGATCAAATGCAGATGAAATATCGATCGGAATCCAACAGAATGATAAGTTAAAGGATAAGTAAAGTGTATACAAACTTTCTCGTATGATTTTTTTTTATAGTTGTCTGTAATGAGTGTCCAGATAATTTCGTTGGAGAAATACAAGATGTCTCTGAGGTTTTCTTACCTCGAATTTTGTTGAGTGCTAAAAGCTAAATGTTACTATTATGGCCTGAGAAGGAAAAGGAGATTAAATTTTTGATGACACACGTATTAACGACCTGTCCGATAGTGTGAATGTTGCTTGTGTCTAAAGAGAAAAGTGGTTTAGAATGAGTGAAATAATGATAATTATAAATATTATTATAACTATTTTCGACACTATAATTAATTATTATTTATTTTCTTATGGACACGTCATCGTGACATTATAATTAATTTTTTATTTACGTATTTCTTTATGGACACGACAAGAGTAATGCCTATATACTTATTGTACTAAATTCCCAAATACCAATTCATGACTATTTGAGGACAATTAGTAAACTTATTTGGCAACGTCATCTAGCAGTTATTCGCATATGTTTTTTAGGAGACAAGTGGCGTAATGCCTATATCTTTATTGTACTAAATTCCCAAATACTAATTATTGACTATTTGAGGACCATTAGTAAATAACGTAGAGTTGAAAGAAATAAGCTCTCGGCAAGACCAGAATTCACAATCCTTTTGCTTGTTTTCCCGCTAGAGCTCTTGTATCCCTCGAGCGACAAGACGTTTACTCTTGGCCGATAATGTAATCTATATAAACACACTCTGCATTTTCCTCGATTGCCCAGGGCCGTATTTTATGCTTTTTCATGTACACGAGAAGAATAACCAAAACGAATTTTAAGAACAGGGACTGTAAAAAAAACTAAAGCTGAACATCTTGGGACGCATAATGAAGACAGAAGAGTTGGAGAGTTTAACACTCATAAGGTAGATTAATACATTATTTACATTATTCGGACAATTGTTCTCATCTTTGTCGCCATATTTATTACAACGTTTCGGCTGTTGTACGCTCCGGCCTTTTTCAGGTGGTTGGAATGTCAAACTGAACCCTTTATTTCGCTCACTGGGGTAGACTGTTTTAGTTCCACGTGCCATGTTTAATGGATGTCAGTTATCAGTTATCTCCTGTTAATCCCCCTCTCAAAGTTCTGCCTTAACCGGGTATTGAACTCACACTCTTTGGGACCTGTCACTGGATCTAACCAACATCTTTATCCACTGTGCCATGTGTCCTTGAGTGTGAGTTCAATACCCGGTTACGGCAGTAGAGGACTTTGAGAGGGGAATTAACAGGATATAACTGACATCCATTAAACATAGCACGTGGAACTAGAACATTCTACTCCAGTGAGCGAAATAAAGTGTTCAGTTCAACATTCCAAACACCTGAAGTAGGCCGGAGCGTACAACGACCGAAACGTTGTAATAAATAGGGCGAAAAAGATGGGGAAAATAGTGCGAATAATGTAAATAGTGTACATAATAACTCATATCAGAAATATAGACAGGTAGATTCATGATAAAAAAAAGAAATCAGGTTTAAATCTACAAGGGTTCCACCAGTTCAGACCTTTACAATTAGGACCAGCCATGCCACATACACAGGATCGAATCATCTTCATTTCCTTCGTATTCCACTCAGAAAGTTTCGTCCCGAGAACCGCTGTTTTCTGAAACAGACTCCCGAGAGGATGCTTCCCTAATCCCCTCAATCTTAACCTCTTCAAGCCTCGTGCCAATCGATATATATCCTACACATTCTCATTCTCTTATGTGCATGCAACAACCTCTAACTTGAGTGGCTCTTTTGAGTTGTACTGGGGGAGGATTTTTTTTAAAAAAGAGAAGTCATAAAGGAGCAAGTATTGCTGAGCGGAACAAAAGGCAGGAAGCTGTGGAGACTCATGACCGTCCACGTCATTAAGAGACATGACAGAGAGAGGGAGAGAGAGAGAGAGAGAGAGGGGAGGGGGGAGAAAGTAACACTGTGGCTTCGTTCAGTTCCGAGGGATCATAGATCTGCTCCTGGGAATGTCCTTTTCAGGGTGTAATACTGGCCAAGATTTTATGGCAGATCTACAATTTCTCATGCAAAACGTCTTGTCAAATTGAAAGACAAAGACCTATGCCTTTTCCCTTATACAGTTCTTACAATAAACTTCTTCCTAAAAATAAATTTATTATTCGTAACTATTTGGAAATATTTTACACCAAAAATGCCTTCTACTCGTCGGATCACCGAAGTTAAGCAACGTCGAGCCTTGTCAGGACCTAGATAGGTGACCACTTGGGAATACCAGGTTCTAAAAGTTTGGATGCGCGGATGATGGATAATGTAAAGGATAATGTATCTGTTGGATTCGTTATATTTACTTACACGCAAATATTCTTGGTGAGGGATAAACCTTACTCTTCTCTCCCCATCTATGGGTTAATTAGTAAGAATTGTATCACTAGACCATTATTATATCCCCACCAAAAAAATCTTACAAACTAAAAATATTTCCTGACTTTAAAAAACAGGCAAAGGGTTGATAAGCCGTAAACAACGAATCAGTTAATCAAACAATTAATCACACAACAAAAATATTGGGGTGGGAACAGTACAAATTCGATTAGTTATCTTTTTTTTATACTAAAGTTCATCAAATACAAGCCTCGAGAGTCATTCAAGGTAGAGGGTTACTGTTAAAAAGATTAGGATGGATGAGGTGTGTGGCATAAATTAAGAGAAGGTGGAAGGAAGTGGAGATTACGAGGATAAGGGGGTGGATAACATTTGAATCTTGACTTAAATTCGTTAAACTTGTAGTGTAGAGGGTTACTGATAAAATGGTTTATTATGAATGAAAGAGGAGTTGGTAGGAAGTGAAGATAAGCAGGATCGATAATGATTGACCTTTTACTTTGTGATATTTAGGGAAGCAGCCAGACAATTGTGTGTTCTGCAAAGTTACTTGGAAATTGTTGTTTAAAGACTGGTTCCTCTTTGAGGTACGCGGCCCTTGTTGTCCCAGATGATGGCCGATCCGGTATGAAAATTTGTTCGTAATCATTGAGATTCGTAAAATTTTGCGTTTTAACCTTAAGCGCCAAAGGTTAATTTTGTTCAAGTTACCAACTCTAGGACGACAGTCGGAGAAGACCAAAGAAATCGTCCAACCCATGACTACCGATGGGGGACTATATTCATATATCCACTGTTTATTATTATTATTATTTTAATTTTATTTCCTTTGATTTCTGGTGTGCACACATTTCTTTCCGGGTCCCGCCCATGGACCTAAGGTTAGAAATGGCATCATGACACTTTCCACTGACAAAAAAAAAAAGAAAAAGAAAAAATTACATAGATAAAGCCCTTCGTAAAGTGTGGGCTGTACTTGTCAGAAGAATTTTTTGTATCTTCTTGAGGCATGGACTTCCATGGATACGGGTTTTGTCTACGTCAGCTTGTTTGGTACGGGTAGAGTATTGGCCATGAAGCGTTTTATCTTGTCATCGCTTCTGTATCTGGTCGGTTGCATTTGTCTTTACTGTCTTTTTTTGCAAAGTATTTTGCAGTTTCAGCCGGTATATTGTGCTGTACTTGCGTTTCTGCGCCCATTTGAAACTCCATTTTGAATTTGTTGACTTCTTTTATTACGGAGTAAAGACGCTTACTACTTTCATGTTCCTTGACACATACCATCACACAGTCTTCTGTAGTTTCCAAGTATCTTTGGGGGCCAATTGTTGTAGATTTGTAGGACAGTTCTAGTTGAACTAATCCTCTGCCTCATTCGGATCTGGGCACATACAGACGATCAACATCAGCTTTGTGATGATACATGCGGTAGCAAGTGAGAAGCTTTCTCGTTTTGGCGTCTATTCGCTTAATTTCAGCTATGGTCTAGTTAAGGACATTAAAGCTGTATTGCACCACAGGGACAGCCAAGGTGTTTATGGCTGATATTCTGTTTTTTTAGTTTAGCTCGGTATTTAGTACCAGACGTACACGCCTGTAGTACTCCTTTCTTATTTTTTCCTTCATTTGCCATCTCCTTCGCTAATTCCTAGGTACTTATAAGCTTCATCATGCACCAGTTCCCTAATCTTTGTGACAAAATCTAAATCTATTAAGGGTGTTTCTGTAATTCTACCTTTCTTGAATGTTACCTTTGCACATTTATCTAATCCGAAGTCCATACCTATGTCATCACTGAAGTATTTTACAATATTAAGGAGGCCGTTCGACTCATTGTCGTCTTTGGCAAAGAGTTTGAGATCATCCATGTAGAGTAGGTGATTGAATATTTTCTTATTTATTTTGTAACCATAGCCACTGTTGTTCAGTTCATGCATAAGAGGGATTAAGGACAAACAAAACAGAAGGGGTGACAGAGAGTCTCCTTGAAAGATTCCATGTCGGATAGTTAGTCGGTTTGATATGGCAGTGCCCCTGGTGTGACGAAGGTATAGTTTGGTGTTCCGCATTCCCATGCTGTGCTTAAGGAAATTTAATACCACAGGGGAGACTTCGTACATTTCTAAAGTCTTAAGGATCCAAGAATGTGGAATATTATCAAAGGCTTTACGATAATCAATCCACGCTGCGCTAAGATTTCTACGTTGTCTCCTGCAATTTTCCAGGATCATTTTATTTATCAGTAGTTATTATTATTATTATTATTATTATTAGTCGTCTTTTTTTTTTTAATGAACAGAGTAAAGGGCACGGACTGTATTATCCGTAGTATATCTTCTTTTATTATTATGACAATGGTCAACATCATCAAACAATGCCTTTTCTGCTGGTTTTAAACCCGCATTAACGCTTCAAACAGCCGGCAGTGAATGTCAGCTTAAATATTTGCCCGCTTTCGTAACCCCGGCTTACCGTGCGAAAGAGGCAGGGAAGTGAGAACGAGGGTCCCATTGATGACCTTTCGCACATGAGCGTGTCGACGTAGTTTCTCTAGTCCAAGGCGTAAATCTGCCATTAACCTACATTTGGAAATTCCTACAACAGCTGTTGTGACGAAGCAAATAAAATCGGAAAAGCGATAGAAGCCGTTGAAAGAAGATAGGCGGGAGTAAGTAGTTTCGTTCGAATGACCTGCCATTAGATTTTCAATATGTGAGACTTAACGCAATGGTTATAGCATAAAAATAGGGCATTTGAGGACGTCTCCCAATCAATTAGATTAAATGAATCTGTCAATGGCGGGTTTGACTGGAATATATTAGGTTAAATTATACGTAATTTCTACTAATGGGAACCAATTATAATGTCGAATTTATCATCCTCGCTACTAATCGTACATAGCAACTAAGACTAAATTGGTTTTACACTAACATACGATAATGTTCATAGTAATAGGTAGTTGATTGATTCATTTAGAATTCTTAAAACTCAATGAAGCATTAAATGCACATTTATACATCCATCAGCTGCCACGGTCCATAAAAGTTTAGTCAAAAAACATCTTGCGCTCATCAATATGAAAATATTACCAATGACAAAGCAAGGACGTATACAGCAAGGATAACGTAGTTTGTCTGATCTAACTCACCCACTATATTCACCTTCCCTTAGATCAGGCATGGACAATCTTTTTCGAGCAGTGGGCACCATGATCCATGGCTCGTCACAAGGCGGGAAACTATTAAAAAGATTCAAGGTAATTTTTTCATAGTAGCTACTTTAATTACAGATGATCATATGCGTAATTATATACCTTAAAAATGTGAGGAAAATTTTATTATTTAGGAAAGGTCTTTTTATAATTAAAAAATTGAAGTCTTGGTCCAATATTATCGCTGATGAGTGTGATTAACACATATTGATGCGTGTGATTAATTTCTAATTAATTAATTAATTAACTAATTAGACTGCCCCACTGTTAAAAAATAAGTGAAAATATCGGGGAATAATATTCATAAGTTAATATTCTTCAGATCTTCCTTAAACCGCAACATTTGTTAGAAATGGAAAATATTCTCTTTTCTATCGATTTAAAAAAACGATTATTCATAAAATCGATAGTGTCAAATATATTACTGAGCTTCATGGAAGAAATTTAATGTTGGGCATAACGTGCCATCGCCAGGTTACTATTCATTTAGAATGCTTAAAATGCAAGGAAAAATTAAATGCACATTTATATATCCATCAGATGCAACGAGGCCATAGATGTTTAATTCGGTTTATCTGTTCTAATTCACCCGCCATATTCACCTCCCCTTAGACCAGCCATGGATAATCTTTTTCGAGCAGTGGGCAGCATAATCCATGACTCATCACAAGGCTGGCTGCTCTACTAAAAAGATGCAAGGTAATTATTCGTAGAAAGTACCTCAGATATTTTCACTACAGAAGACCATATGCGTAAGCATATAAATTAGAAATCGGTGGAAAGTTTGTTTTTCTTAGAAAATATTTTTATAATTAAAAGATTGAAGTCTTGGTCCAATATTATCAAAGATGACAGTGTGATTAACACATATCGCTGTGTGTTATTCATTTGAAAAAAAAAAATTTCTTCTTTAGAGAAAAATTCTTATGAACGTATCCCGTTTGAAAAGCAAAAAATGTTTACACGTATGATCTTCCTTAGTGAAAATCGCCAATGGGTTAAAAGGATGAAAAACATTACTTTCGCCAAAAGTTTACAAAATTCAAGGAACATTGTACTTAACAAATGTTTAGGTGTGTGGTTATGTATGAGAGAATGTGTGAGTGAACAAGTGAGAAGGAAACAAAATAAAGTGAAAAAACCCTTATTTCCCATATGAAATTAAGTGTACCATTCAGAAGGACAAAACGGGCCGCAGTTTGCCCATGTCTGCCTTACACCAACCAATTATTATACCCAATCGTTAATCTGATTCGAAATAACGCTACATTGAATGTATAATGTAATTTTTTCCAGTAATGTTCGGTTTTATATTTAAAATATTGCAGTTTGCGTCAGAATTTTTAACATCAGGCATTACTTACCGTTATTATTACTTACCTTTGGGTGATTATTCGAATGATTGTTATTATTATCACTGTTGGAATTTTTGGGTACCCTGGTGTACTAGTGAGCCAGCCAAAATGAGCTGACTCATTTTATAGTTCACCAATAGAAGGGTTAACCAATCAGAAGGCTCAAAATATTCAATGCAACGTGTATAAAGGCAGCCATGTTTTTCCCGAATATTCACTCCCAGCCTTTGATATCGTAGACTGAAAAATTACGGAACAGCTGCTGGTGGTATTGGCGATATAGTCAGATTCAGTAGAGTGTCTGACTCGTGAGTTTTAAACTTTAACGTTGTTTCATTGAACAGATTACGTACTGCGCTGTATTCTATATTCATAGACTATGGTGAAACATGGTCAGCAATCACAACGTTTCGATTGCTGGACCAAAAGCCTTTCTACAGGTGTCGGTCGACAGGTATTGAACAATATCCTCTATTTAGTTTGTCCTTATCTCGTTTTATTCTGTTTTTGGTGGTGCGAATTTATTACAGGCCATGTTTCCAGATATTTTTAGTACTGCGCCTTTAAAAACCCATTTCCACTGAGTTTAACTGATTGAGTCCACAGTTACAATTCCATTGTCCCCTTCAGGACTGTCCCACTGGAATTATCATTATTGTATGATTTGATGTTTGGACCGGCATACTCAACCTTTTGACCACTGTACACTCTGAATTGAACCTCATGGTTCATTTAATGTTTACTTAATATAAGTTAAAACTATCCTGTGTTATTCACTATTGTGACAGTTCCACTTAATCGGAATATGAGACCAAAACATGGCGAAATTCAATCGTTATCTATCCGCCATATTCTCGTAATTTGAATTCTCTACTTCATCCTTTTACGTGTATACCCCTCACCATATTCAACAGTCATCTACCGTGTATTGAGTGAACAGTAGTAAAAGAAAAAAAAAAGAAAAGAAAAACAAATAAAAAGAAAAATCAAGGAAGAATTGAACAACCGGAGAATTAGATATGGTTTAATCAATGGGCCTTAGACAATGTGGCGTTGAAATTCTGATGTGTGAAACCTAAAGAGATTATTGAGTCGCGATGTCAACAGTTTAAAAGAATAAAAGTGTTGAATTAAAAAAAAAACATTAATCCTTTTACATGCCGCGCGCACACACACACACACACACACAAAAAATATATATATATATATATATATATATATATATATATATATATATATATATATATATATATATATATCCATTCCGATAACATCCTGAGAAATCGACTATGGTGAGATTCCAACTTAAGTCTCATGGTCATAAAGCGAATGTTTCAACCACAATACGCCCAATATATATATATATATATATATATATATATATATATATATATATATATATATATATGTAATGGGTAAATTTATATATATATATACCGGATGTAACAGCAAAATTGTTCAAATCGTCTCACAGCAAAATTGTTCAAATCGTGTAACAGCAAAATTGTAGATTTGTTAGATTAAATTTGAAACGTTGTATCTTAGAAATGATTAAAGATATCGTACTGGAATTCTCCGATACTTTTTATAACACTACTGGACTCTAATGTGAGCAATAAGAATGTATAATTACTCTCCAAGCTTAACAGAAGAATCGTAATGAAATCGATCATAAACGAAAATGACATGTTTATCATTAATTAATCATAGGTAAGGATCAGAAGCTCATGAAGGATTGAAATATAGTTCTAATATATATATATATATATATATATATATATATATATATATATATATATATATATACACAAACAAAATTCCAGGATCATTTTACATCTTATTCAAGATGATCTTCGCCTTCTCTAACCTTCTAACATTCTTTTCGGAAGTAACACGGGTGTCTCATACGTTCCACGTACCATTACATTTTCAACTGCTTTATGGACTGTCATAGTTGAAACTCCTCTGTCACGTATCAAACATTTTATGGATTGAATCTTTTCTAATTGATCTCTTCAGCTCTCAGTTGAAATGATGATCCCTCTTCCTGTTGTGACTTTCTGTTCCAGTTTCTCTCTCTACTGTTCCCCATTTTTAAACTTATTCATCGCTCTCTTGATGGTTCTGGAATGGACTTTGAAGAAGGAAGCCAAAGTATGAATCCTGGTACCAATTACTGAAGATCTACTCAAATAGCTTCATGTCTCCCGTCCGCGGAATTCCCTTCCTATTACTTGTTTCCCCGATAGCTATAATCTCCAACTATTCAAATGTAATGTCAATCGACATCTCCAGATGTCCTGAACTATTCTCAGTCCTTTTCTTTATCCTTTCCTCCATCACGCCTCTATACTCGCTCCCACTCTGTAACCCCTGAGCCTTGCTTGGAGTGAAATGCTTATATATATATATATATATATATATATATATATATAGCCTGACGTGCTTTTACCGACTTCGCCACAGAGGAGCGTTTCGGTTAGCAAGGTCTATTTTACTGTTTTTAAACTACACTCTTCCATGATTCTCTCACGTAGATTCATATCTGCTCAAAGCGTATCTAAATGTAAACAAATGACGTCACACATTATGAAATGGACAAAATCCGACAATTATTTTAAGACATTTTTATGTTTATACATTATTTTTTATAGATACAAATATTTAGTATTTTAGGTTCGATTCCTGTCGGAGGACGCATATTTTCTATGACAATTTCTCGGACATTCAGGCCGGTAAATGTTGTTAATATTGTTTACTATAAACCGAGTATTTACTTAAATATTTGTATCTATCAAAAAAGAACGTATAGACATAATGTCTTAAAACAATTGTCGGACTTTGTCCATTTCATAATATGTATGTATGTATGTATGTATGTATGTATGTATATTATAATAGTTGAAATTATTAATTAAATCTGACAGAATTATTAAATACGGAATATCCAATTAAAATTTTTTTATTACATGTTTCGCTTTTTTCTTTAGCGTCATCAGAAATGTTGTAATGACGTAATCAGAAATAACGCAATCAGAAATTTCGTAATCAGAAATGGTGTAATCTGATGTTATCTATCAATTTTTAAATGCTCTGTTTTCATTGATTGTATAGACGTCTCTTGTATATCTCATCACATTTCTATTTGCGTTTGATTCTGTAAATATTTAACCTAATTTAAGTTTTTCTCAACAATTTTATGTATCAGGGCATTTTAATTGTACAGAGTGAAGCAATAAAACCTCCGATCTTTTAAGCAGATATTGATGTGTTGTCAGTGAAGCTAGGCAAGTGGTAATGGTGTCTCTATGTACTTAATGTTCTGCCTTTTTATGTCTCCTCTCTGTAGCTATATTCTACAGGATTTTCCCAAAATGTTTTCTCTTTACAAGTAACGGAGTCCACTTTCGTCTGCCTGCCTGACTGCGTCAGTAGGCAAAATTGTCACTAGTAGGCAGTACAGAATCCCCAAAGAGCTTCATGAAAGACAACGAACGAGTTATCGCCTGGGGTGTTGTTGGAAATGTTAGTGTTTACGGCTCTTTTTGATAATAAAAGAATATCGAGGGATTTCAGTAAATTCCGATCGGTATGTGGAGAAATTACAAAATTTTATGGAACCAAAACCTGAAAAATCTATTTCGGGTGTATGGGTTTGAATGGATTGAGCCCCTGCTCTCGCGACGAGAGGATAAATGGAGAGGGAGCTGTTTCCAGGGTACGTGATCTCGTTACGCGGTGACTTTCGAAGGCCTGCTGGCTCACATGATCCCTCCTCATAGGATCATTTTCAATATTGCTATCTGAAGTTGTCGAACTGAAGGCTTCTATTCGCTAAACAGTTACAGAAATGCCACTGGAAATTGTTCAGAAATTGGCTACAACAGAGAATGAGGAATAGAGATGTTAGTTTCGAAAATCTCATTTTCAAAATGAAGGTAACACAACCTTTTATTCCTGTCTTAGTAGTAAACACGACACATCTGAAAAAGTAAACCTGGTAATTGAGGTCGAAATGTATCTCCAGTCAGTGGTTAACTGGGACAAAAAATTGTTTGTAAATTTGAACGTTTCCAGAACGAAACTGCTTTCATTTAACCACCACAGAGAACCCTTTTTGTATGCTATCAGAATGGTTGATGCCAGATTCCAGGAGAGCGACACTTTACGCATTCTTGGCATCATGTTTTCCACTGACATAAAGTGGAGCGATTATATCGAATTAGCTGCTACGTCTACTGCTTGGAATGTTGGCACATTGTGTCGTGCCAGAAAACTTTTCTCGTTAGAATTCATCTTGCACATTTATAAATCTACCAGTTGTCCTTGTATTGAATACTGTTGTCATATCTGATCAGGTGTTTCTACTACGTATCTCGACGTTTTTGAGAACTGCTAATTTGTGGAAGAGAAGCATATATAGCTGGTCACTTGTATTCGTGGATGCCCGTCTACTCGGGTGGCTAGCTAGTCCCTATTGCAGATGCTTGCTCAGGCACATTTGTGTTTATTTAACACCCACATAACCCATCTGTGGTTTATACTGCAACTATGCTGAGCAGACCTTAGTTACAGTTTCTGGGAAAGAGTGTGTTATCTAGCATGTATACTTACCTGAACATTACAATATTAGTCTCTTCATGTCGAAGATCAATATCAATCTATCTATATTATTAGATCAATATACACTCTAACAATCTAGAGAACTGTTTTCAGCAGGTCTTATGCTTGACTTAAGGAGAGTATCACTCTACACCTTCTTGAGCTCATGTTTTTTCATTAACATGGAGTGACAATATCGAATCAATCGCTACGTCTACTACTTGGAAAGTTGGCTCAGTGTGTTGTGCCTGAACGTTTTTCTCCATCTTGCACATTTATAAATCTATCATTCTTCCTTTCAATGAGGACTGCTGCCGTATCTGCACTTGCTGTATATCGCGAGATTATTGACAAAATTCAAAGAAGGGTCTGCAATGTGATGATCCTGACCTGGCATATAGACTCGCCAACATGACGTAGTTCCCCTCTGTCTTTTCTACAAATATTGGCAACTCTTCTGTTTGATAACTTTTCCTTTCGTTCTTCGACTACAAGAATTTAAGCGTGTTACTAGATTAGCAACTAGGTCTCACCGTTTTGCTGTTGACCTAACTAAATACAATCGCCATTTCTATTCTAAACGTTTCTTTTTTTGCACTTCCTTTCTGTGGAACTCTCTTCTGATTTCTTGCTTTCCTGATGCCTATAATCTTAAATATTTTTTAGATGTTACATCAATCGCTATCTTCTGTTTAATTGAACCATGTTCCTACATTGTCATTTCCTGACTTCTCCTCACTCAAGTTTTCTAATTCACCTTCCTTTCGTGGACCCCTCCCTACGTCCTAGTGCCAATGTCACCTTGCGTGGGGCGAAACAAATGAAAACACTTCACTTTAACAATTTTAAAACGTCTTTCTAAATAAGCTTTTTCTGGCCTCTTAAGATTTCGACCTATAAAAAGTCGGATTTTTTTTGGCGGACTCTATATGACAAACATGGAGGATGTTGGGGGTTGGATCCCCTGATAAATGGTTGGATCTTCTTAAAGCATCGGCTTTACGAAGGTTAGCGATATAAAGACATGTGTACTTGTATGTGTGCGTGCGTGTGTCTGTGCGTGTATGCACCATATATCTTTATACTAGAGTCCGCCAGTTCGCATAGAGCAAGTTCATAGTATTGAGTGTTATAATGGGGGTGGTAAGAGGCCAAAGTAAGCAACAAAAATCCTCGAGTTTTTGATACTTAAACTGGCGCTAAGGCAAACACTTGTCTAATCAGATCAGAACACTGGGCTTCGAAACTGAGAGACCCAGATACCTACCCAATGGCTAGTCATTATTCTCTTTCCCTCTCTTCTAAAGATGTTCCGTTATTATCTTATCGCCAAACAGCGATTCTTGCAGACGGACAAAGTAAAAGAAAGAATATTTGAAAGAAAATAAACGCTCATTCTAATATGGCGTTAGACGCACAAATGTCTGACTAGAAAAATAATTATTCTCCTCTTCCCCTCTTTCCCTCTTCTTCTTCTTCTTCACTTTCTCCTTTCTTCTTCTTCTTCTTCTTCTTCTTCTTCTTCTTCTTCACTTCCTACTTTCTTCTTCTTCTTCACTCCCCCCTTTCTTCTTCACTTCCTCATTTCTTCTTCTTCTTCTTCTTCTTCTTCTTCTTCACTTCCTACTTTCTTCTTCTTCTTCTTCTTCTTCACTCCCCCTCTTTCTTCTTCACTTCCTCCTTTCTTCTTCTTCACTTTCTCCTTTTTTCTTCTTCACTTCCTCCTTTCTTTTTCTTCTTCTTCTTCACTCCCCCTTTCTTCTTCTTCTTCACTTCTTTCTTCTTCTTCTTCTTTACTTACCCACTTTCTTCTTCTTCATTCTTCTTCTTTTTCTTCACTTCCCCCTTTCTTCTTCTTTTTCTTCCTTTTTTCTTCTTCTTCACTTACCCCTTTCTTCTTCTTCACTTCCTCCCTTCTTCTTTTTCTTTTTCTTGTTCTTCTTCTTCACTTACACACTTTCTTCTTCTTCACTTCCTCCCTTCTTTTTCTTCTTTTCCTTTCCTCCCTTCTTCTTCTTCTTCATCTTCTTATCCTTCACTTTCTCCCTTCTTCTTCTTGTTCACTTACCCATTTTCTTCTTTTTCACTTCCCCCTTTCTTCTTCCTCTTCTTCACTTCCTCCATTCTTCTTCTTCTTGTTCTTTTTCACTTACTCACTTTCTTCTTCTTCACTTTCTTCTTCTTTTTCTTCACTTCCCCCTTCTTCTTTTTCTTCTTCACTTCCTCCCTTCTTCTTCTTCCTGTTCACTTACCCACTTTATTCTTCTTCACTTCCTCCCTTCTTCTTCTTCTTCTTCTTCTCCCTTTCTTCTTCTTTTTCTTCTACACCACTTCCCTCTTTCTTCTTCTTCACTTCCTCCTTTCTTCTTCTTCTTCTTCTTCACTTCCTCCTTTCTTTTTCTTCTTCTTCACTTACTTCTTCTTCACTTCCTACTTTCTTCTTCTTCTTCTTCACTTCCTCCCTTCTTGTTCTTCTTTTTATTCTTCACTTACCCACTTTCTTCTTCTTCTTCTTCTTCTGCACTTCTTCCCTTCTTCTTCTTCTTTTTCTTCTTCTCATTCTTCACTTACTCACTTTCTTCTTCTTCTTCATGTTCTTCTTCACTTACCCATTTTATTCTTCTTCACTTTCTCTTTTCTTCTTCTTCACTTCCTCCTTTCTTCTTCTCCTTCTTCTGTGCCATCTATTCTTAAGGCGTTGGATAACAGGTCCCAAAGAGTGTGTGTTCAATACCCGGTTAAGACAGTTGAGAACTTGCAGAGGGGAATTAACAGAAGATAACTGACATCCATTAAAAATGGTATATGGAACAAGAACAGTCTACCCCAGTGAGCGAAATAAAGGGTTCAGTTCGACATTCTAACCACCTGAAGGAGGCCGGAGCGTACAACGGCCGAAAAGTTGCGATAAATATGGCGACAAAGATGAGGACAATAGTCTGAATAATGTAAATAGTGTACATAATACCTCATCTCAGAAATATAGAGAGATACTGAAGATGGTTTGGTTTGGTTTGTTTTGTTTTACGGCATATCAACATCAATAGGTCATTTAAGGCCGACAACTTTTTTCCTGGTAATATTTTTGTTTTGTCAAAAATATATTTCTCGTAATATTTTTTTTCTCAAAATTGTATAGCTGGTAATATTTTCAAAAACGTATTGCGGGTAATATTTTTTCTTCAAAAATTTATTTCTGGTAATAATTTTTTACAAAGTATTTCTGGTATTAAAACCTATTTTTACACTTTCAAAATGCTTTTGACCTCAGTTTCGGGGTTAACTATTTGCCCATAGCTGTGACCCTAACAAGTGCTACCACCCCGAGTCAGGGTGGACATGGGAACACCAGCAATTAAGAGGTGGTTCCACGCTCCTCAAAGCCTCCTGATCAGAGGCCTTGCTGTTGGACGTAGTTTATCGTCTTACCCTGGACGCGGATGTAGTTTATCGCCATAATCAGGACGGTACAAACAAGAGGAATCTTTACTTAGCAATATCATAAAGAAATACACTATCCCAATTGACCTGAACAAAAAAATCAAATTATCTACTACAAAAATATTAAACAGGTAACCTTATCCCCAAAATAATAACACACCAGTAAAATAAAAAGTAGTTTGTTTTTGATTTTGTCAACTGCACAGAATAGTGGGGCCATTTGGGCATCGTCTGTGAGAAAAAGAGCAACATAATGCAATTGGCTACGAAATTTGGAAACAGCCTGTTGTACTGCTTGGCATTCGCCCCGGAAGCTCCAATACGAATATTTCAGAGTGTTTTGGTGTCAATCCGTGGACAGTGCAAAGAATTCGGAAAGAGTTGGATGAGTCTAATGGTGATTAAGACGGTACGGCAGCTAGGAAAACTCACTCTGATCGGTCTGAAAGAAAAGAACTTTCGAATTTGTTTGGTGAGAGCTTTAGACTCAACACAGGGGCCTAAATCAAGTGCCCTGAAGAGGTAGTGCAGCCCTGGCTCACTCTTGACCCAAGTAGCACTTCCACGGTGGCTACTGAAAGACCCTATGTCTAGCAACTAATCTCTGCACTATGTCACACAAGCAGGAGACCTCGGTCATGGTTGTCAGATAATTTCTGAGATGGCATTACCCCTTTCATCCGGTCACCTTACTATCCATATTGCAATTCACTTAATTATTATGTGTGGGGCGCAGTTGAGCGAGAGACTAAAAAAACTCCTTGTAACACCAACGATGAACTGAAGGCAAGGATTATGGCAACAAACACCAACTTAAACAAGGAGACCGTCCAGAAGAGATGCAGGAGATTACGAAGTCGTCTGGAGCCTGTGGCTGAAGCCAATGGCGATGTTATTGAATAAATTTACTCTATAGTATTTCGAGATATTTTTGTGTAATTTTGGTAAATATATCTGTTAAAATGAGATGTCAGATGTTATTTTTATTTTTTCGTAATAAGGATGACAATTTATTCATCGCACCATATATATATATATATATATATATATATATATATATATATATATATATATATATATATAATTGGTATATATGGAATGAATTCCAATAACCAACAATTACTATTCTTAAAAGAGTGCTCAATACAAAAGTAGAGCAGATATAATTATTATTTATAAAAATTATAACATAAGTATGTTATAAAATCACTACAAAAAATAGCCATTTGTGTCTCAGTGTCTTAAGCATCACTTGATAAGACACTGAGTGTGTTGAAACAAAATGGCTATTTTTGTAGTGATTTTATAACATACTTATGTTATAATTTTTTTATAAATAATAATTATATATATATATATATATATATATATATATATATTGTCATCCACAGACAGATTGTTTCACTGTATCACAGCTCTTCAGTGTAGTTAAACATCCGGTATATATATATAAACATTACCCTGAATATCCGTTTAGGTGAAACCTAGGTAAGTTTGCCTGGTTCCTTAGGATTATCTTACGTTTTGCTCTACTTAGTGTATTGAGCACTTTACGTAGTTGTCTTTTTGCTCGTTTTTTTTTTTTTTCTTTGGACTTGGAGCTTAAACACTGGACGATTGTTTTTCGTCTTGGTTTAATGTTATTGGTTCTTTCTTTTTTTATTCCCCATTTTTCCTCGGTAACCGATTTGTTCTACTGCAAGTTGAGCTATCCGAGGTTTTCCAAATGAGTACCACCATATATATATATATATATATATATATATATATATATATTATCGTCATCCACAGACAGACTGTTTCCATGTATCATAGCTCATCGGTGTGGCTAGACATCATGTATATATATATATATATATATATATATATATATATATATATATATGTGTGTTTTAGTTACCGATTTACAGGCTATTTTATGTATAGCTAGTTTTCTTAATGGGTGTTTGTTTGTCGTGGATTTCTCCAAGACCTATCGAACTTTTCACGTTTGTCAAAGGAATGCGTCAGCGTGCTGACTGTTTGAAATAATTAACCTTCTTAAATTGTATAATTTTCAGTTTCTCCGACATACATAAGTTTGCAATTTCTGCCTCTGATTCTCTCTATATATTTTATTATATATCATTTTTTTTTCTCACGGTGTTTTTCTCATTTTTCGTTCCCCTATATATTTTGTAAATATATATATATATATATATATATATATATATATATATATATATATATATATATATATATATATATATATATGCGTGCGTGTGTCATTGCCATTAATAATTTCCTTTTCGGCTATGATGGTCTATTTCTGTAAATATTCTTTTTCAAAATTTAACGAGCAAGGGGGGCTACGACCGATTTATAAAGTGAGACTAATTGTAGTTTCTACCTACGATTTTTTTTTTTTTAAAAATGAAGCAGATCCATTTCGTCTTCGACACATGTTCTCTCATCCATTTTTTTCATAAAATTAAAAGGATCTGGAGTTAAAATTAACATCACGAAGCGTCAGTTTCCTTTTATATTGCTCTTCTGAAATTGTGTTTCTTCGTTTTAATTGGACACTGAAAATCAAAAAGTAAAAGATTTTTTTTTATTTCCAAATATTGAAGAGTTTAGTTTTTCGTGATGATGAAGTGGATGCCTTCATTTTCGTAATGATTAGGGGTTATATATTGAAATATAGGGGTTATATATTGAAATATAGGGGTTATATATTGAAATATAGCGGTTATATACTGAAATATAGGGTTATATATTGAAATATAGGGGTTATATATTGAAATATAGGGGTTATATACTGAAATATAGGTGTTATTGAAATATAGGGGTTATATATTGAAATATAGGAGTTATATACTGAAATAAGGAGCATCGCAAACACGCATACACAGGCATACACACACAAGCAAATGTGTGTGAAATCAAAAAAAAAAAGAGGAGAAACAGTAATTATGCAAAAGATCAATAAAAACAACTGTAATTTTAAGGGAGTGAGTGAGTGAGTGATAGAGAGAGAAAAGAAGGAAATGAAGAGAAGGGAAAGTAAGAAAAAGAGGGAGAAAGCGCAAGAGACAGGAAGATAGAGAGGGTGGTTATGGTGAAAGGAAGAAAGTCGTGTAACATAAGAGATTTATAATTACAAACAAGTCTCAGTGGATTATCGTGAAAACTAAACAAGAAAAGCAAGGAAGGGTGGAAAATAGATATAGAACAGACTTAGATGCCCCACACAGCTGTGGAACAAAAACAAAACACCCGTAGAGAGGCCCTAAGCCACTCCAGTTGATATGCTATGGCGCACTGTGTTTGAAATGCGAGAGCGAAGTCGTGCATGTTCCCTTCGTGGTGGTCAGCATCTCAGGGATGTAATATGCAAATCTTAGATAAGATGTTGAATTCTTGTATATCAGTTATGTAAGAAATATATATATATGTTGTGGTAGGATCCACCTAATTTTCATAGTGGAGTACCGACCATATAAATATGGTTGGTACCGGGAAGAGAGGGAGGAATCAAGAGATTCAATCCAGAGACTCTGCCCGACTGCGACTCAGTCAACACTTTCTCCAGGAACGGTCTTACCAGGAATATACAAAAGACTATATGTAAATATTGTGTACACTTTCTTGTTTCAATACATTTTGTTCTAAGTACATTTTGTTCTAAGTACATTTTGTGTTGCATTATTATTCCGTGCATTAGTCAAGTTTCAACAATATATATATTGTCATTTTTATAATCCAAGTCATTTGCATTTAAAATATGTCCCATCATTATGGGACACCCTTGGTAAAAAAACATGCAAATGATAACAGCACAAATTACAATATGAGCACTGATAAAAAATGGTTGCTGAAGGCATTGGGAACCAGTAATAAGGAGTACCAGAGAAAAGAGATAATAACAATAAAAATTGCAATATGAGCTCAGGCAAAAAATTGAAATAATAAAAGCAAAAAATGCAATATGAGCACTAGTAAAAACGGTTGCTGAAGACATTAGGTTAATAATACCCAGAAATTCATACAGAGATGTCTTCAAGGAATAATGGCACAGTGGATACAGGCGTTAGTTAGATCCAGTGACAGGACCCAAAGATTGTGAGGTTAAAGCAGTGAAGAACTTTCAGAGGTGAATGAACAGGAGATAACTGACATCCATTAGACATGGCACATGGAACTAGAACAGTCTACCCCAGTGAGCGAAATAAAGGGTTCAGTTTGACATTCCAACTCCGGAGCGTACAACGGCCGAAACTTTGTAATAAACATGGCAACAAAGATGAGGAATTCCCATGTCTCAAAAGTACCTAATTCTGGTTCATCCTCAAGCGAATTTTGGAATAACTAATTTTGAAATTTACGGAGCTTTATAAGCATATACATTCATAATATTATGGATATGGAGAAAACCATTATTTTAATAACGAGCGATAGGTGTGGAATCATATTTAAAAAAAAATAATTATAATATAGGCTCTACTTGTGTATCGAGCACTTTTAAAAAAAAATAAAAACAAAAATACTAAAGAACTTCGGATTATTAACCTAACGGCTCTTTCCTATTTTTCCTATATATATATATATATATATATATATATATATATATATATATTGCTCTTGCTCCACGGGAAATGGTTTCTATGTCAGATTGTTGTCAGGGCGGGGCAAGGTAGAAATAAGATATGTACATTATGAGGATATATATATATATATATATATATATATATATCGGTTGACTCTGGACTGGAAGAGACCAAGATTGACATCCAAGATTGACAGAGAGACATCCGCTCGGGAGTTTGATTTTTTTCACAAGGTAACAGTTTAGGGGGAAAAGCTCAGGCCATTAATGACAACCTTTATAGGACAGGAAGGACAATAACTGAGATGTGTCGCCCAGAGATTATATAGCTGATAGATTTTTGTAGCAATAGCCTGTGTCACGTCTTGTCAGCCATTGAGATGTCTAAAGCAATCACTCTTGAGATGTTCTCATTATCAAGCGCTTCATTGATACTATGCGTGATAATAGTTAAGACATTAGCAGTGGATCTAGAAAAGCGAAAACCATACTGTTTGTCGCTCGGGGGATTTATTTTGATGAGGAGTTCAACAACTTTCTTTTGAATTATATCCTCAAAACTTTAGTTAATGACACCAAAGGAGTTTCTAGGGCGATACTGAGGCAAGGACAAGGGTTCCCCTGTGTTCTTGTACGCAGAGCACTCATCAAACACCTACCATGCAAAATATCTCTTTTTAAGGTAACAGTTAAACAGCTTCGCCAAAATTGAAGACTGTTCAAGGTTCTTGAGAAAAATTATAGCGGTTTTGTCCAGACCAGTGCAACCCCATATATATATATATATATATATATATATATATATATATATATATATATAAATAAATAAAAAGAAAGAACAGTAAGATAATGACCCATGTCCTTTGTACTTACATGAGAAACAATATATTACTAGGTTTATATAAAAAATAAAAGTTTACTAAATCAGTGAAATTAAGTAGCTAATTTTGCCGTCATTGTCATAAATATTACTTAAATAGTATTTAAAAAAAAAAAAATTGTAACCTAATAATTTACATACTTATACTTGATGTGATAATAATTCTACAAACTGTAAGGGATTCTAATTACATTTAATTGTTCTTAAAAGAAATATAGTATATTAAAAATTAAAAGTAAAAATATTTCAAATCGTAGTTAAATAAAAAGTATTCTAACCTACCCCCAAAAAAAAAAATCTTTTAAATATACGAAGGGAAAAAATGCCGTAAGAATTTTTGCCGTTAACAATAAAATTAAAAAAAAAAAATATATATATATATATATATATATATATATATATTTATTTGTGTGTGTGTGTGTATTTAGGCAGCAATCCTTCTTTCATGCACATTTCATTGAAAACGACAGACAAAGTGCTTTTATTTAGTTTTTTTTTAAACAATTTCTCCTATGATCTAATAGTTTTTTTCTTTTCAGATGATAAATTATATAAAAACTGTCCGAATTTTCTTTTTTTCCGAGCGCTTTTGGCTATACATTTAACCATTTTCAAGAATGAAATATTTTAACTATTCGTAACATATTTGTTAACAACATAAATATAATAGCATCATCTACATTCAAAAAAAAAAGGCTAAAAATAATGTAAGCCTTATCAATAAAATCAAAAGAAACAACATTGATAATATCAAATATGAGCATCGACACAATATCCTGACAGTGTTTTGAAAAATGAAAAGATTATATAAATACATACGTGCAACATCTAGGTATGAATTTCTGGTTATTATAAACCTAATGACTTCGCCAACCATTTTTACCAGTGCTCATATTGCAATGATAACAACAAAGTTGCAATATGAGCTCTGGTAAAAACATGCAATGATAACAGCAAAATTGCAATACGAGCACTGGAAATTCATACACAGATGTCCTCAAGGACACATGGCAGAGTGGATAAAAGTGTTGGTTCGATCCAGTGACAGGACCCAGATGAGGACAATAGTCCGAGTAATGTAAATAATGTACATAATACCTCATCTCAGAAATATACACAGACTATGCAACAAACTATTTGTTATTTAATAGTTAAAACATTTCATGCTTGAAAATGGTTAAATGTATAGCCGAAAGCGCTTGGAAAAATGAACATTCGGACAGTTTTTTTTATAATTTATCATCTGAAAAGAAAAAAATTATTAGATCACATGAGAAATTGTATAAAAAAACTAAATCAAAGCACCTTGTCTGTCATATTCAATGAAATTTGCATATATATATATATATATATATATATATATATATATATATATATATATATTGAATAAAAGACAGACCACGTTAAGATTCCATGTAATAAGCTATTTCACCATAACCCCTTTAACAGGGTTCTGGATCATCAGACTTTACTTCCAAAAGCTGAAATGAAAAATGAAAAGAAATTCACATGTTTTTTACGGACCTCATCAAGTATACGCAAAGTTAACGAAGTGAGGAAGTGAGGTGGGAGAGAGGATATGAGTGTGTCATATGTATCATTTTAGTTTCCTATTTTAACCCCAGTGTGTCGGCTGGATGTTGTTCAAATTTAACGCGTCTCGTCTCTAGATAAAGGTGGTTAAGGGGTGAGCGATAAGGACTACATTAAAGGAAGACGTTCCAACAACCTCCTCAGGTCTACCCATACGGATTACCTAAATTTGCATAAACTATATATATATATATATATATATATATATATATATATATATATATATATATATATATATATATATGAGAAGTAGAAAGTTCTCTTGTTCAGCTCACACTCCACTCCAGTCATTTGTACAATAGCGGTTTATGCTTTTTTTTGTCTAGTATTAGGTTTCCGGTTTCGTCTAAATTCAACTTCAACTCTACATTTCTAACGTCTCCACCTAAACTCTGAAATTTATACAATTGTTGGGTTTCTGGTTCCTGCTAAAACCTTATCTTTCAATTTCAGTAACCCCTCGTGTCTTAGAGGCATGATGGGCTTGCTTGGGAAGAATTGATCATAAGGTGACACATACAGGCAAACACACATACACACACGAGAGACACACAATACTATATATATAAATATGATAAAACTATGATAAAAATAGACCTTATTATGCAATAGACCTTATTATCCATTATCTGTCTATATTTCTGAGATGAGGTATTATGTACATTATTTACATTGTTCGAACTATTGTCCTCATCTTTGTCGCCATATTTATTACAACGTTTCGGCCGTTGTACGCCGCGGCCTTCTTCAGGTGCTTGGAATGTCGTACTGAACCCTTTATTTCGCTCACTGGGGTAGACTGATCTAGTTCCACGTGCCATGTTTAATGGATGTCAGTTATCAATTATCTCCTGTTAATTCCCCTCTCCACTGCCTTAATCGGGTATTGAACTCACACTCTTTGGGTCCTGTCACTGGATCTAACTAACGCCTGTGTCCACTGTGAGAGTGTGAGTTCAATACCCGGTAAAGGCAGTGCAGAACTTTCAGAGGAAAATTAAAAGGAGATAACTGATGACATCCATTAAACATGGCACGTGGAACTAGAACAGTCTACCCCACTGAGCGAAATAAAGGGCGACAAAGATGAGGACAATAGTCTGAATAATGTAAATAATGTACCTTATTATCCATAATGAATCACTGACCAGCATATATAAATAGTTAATCTAAAGCCAACACATGTGGCCTGAAGATTGCATGGAAACATGAAGCAGACTGTCGCCACTTGGTGTTGACGTTAGAGTCATATATATATATATATATATATATATATATATATATATATATATATATATATATATGCCGGATGTAACAGCAAAATTGTCCAAATCGTGTAACATCATGGGATAATTGCCCATCCTACAAAATGTTTAATATCTAAAAATTAATATATATGAGTTAGAATCAATTATAGGTCAAATATTGATCGGAATCCCATTGGTTAATCAGGTTTCAGGTGCATTCGACTTGTTAAACAAACGTTAGTATAAATTATGGTTTTCCGAATTTAATTAGAGACGACATGCACTTTCGAAGTTCCAAGAAATTAACGGCTTCCAATCCTTACTGAAAAACCGTAAATATTACTTGATGCAAGTAAGTGTAAGTTAGTGTTTAATAATTCTAGTTTGGGCATGTGGGATTCAGATGATAATTTATATTCGTAAATATGTTTATCTATCTATCTATCTATCTATCTATCTATCTATCTTGTCTAAAACCTCTCGGAACTGTTTCTCAACAAAATATTTTGTTAATGAACTTTAAAAAATGTATTTTTGGGAATAGAATTTTTAAAAGTGCGGTACGTTTGAATAATGTTCCATAAATAAATATAACCTTTTAAATTTTACATTTAAAACTTCTCTGCATACCAAAAAATTTATAAAAGAATTTATAAAAAAAGCTTCGATCATTACGAACAGAAGGGAATATTTTTAATCAGAGAATTCAATCAGGAAAATAAGTGCATATTTTAAATTACTAAATTTATTTTCGAAATAATAATGATGATATATTTTATTATTATTATTATTATTATTATTATTAAATCAAAAGAAATAATAATAATAATAATAATAATAATAATAATAATAATAATAATAATAGGATTCCTGAAGGACATTATCAAAGAAATACAAAAAAACAAGTAAGAAAAAACTTTACGAAGGGCTTTACTAATTGAAATATGGCATTTGTCCAGGTCCCTGGGGATTGTAACATAGACAACAAAGGAATTTGAAAAACTATCAAAATACAAAAGACCTAAGAAATTGAAATAACAAAAAATATGGAAATTGAAAAACAAGAATAATACCAGTGGTAAGAAGATGACTTGGAATTATAAAAATGGAACAAAACAACACATTGAAAGAAACTAATGAAACCTAATAATAATAATAACATAAGAAAAGAATAATTATTAAGTTACAGCAAACACAAAATTCAAGGAGAACTTGTTCAAAAAAGATTAAATAAATAACATTATGAGAAACTCATCATCGAAGATAAAAAAAAAAAAAAAAATTAACATGAAATGCACTGATTGTCTGAACAACACACACCACGACCTGATAATAATAATAATAACAATAAGGTAATTTAATAATAATGATAAAATGTAATATAAATACTTCTAGTGTAGTGATGTTTTGTTTCGTTGAGTGTCCAGTTTTTTTTTAACGCATATGAAATTTTGTTATTTTTACTAATGATGATGAATTTTTGATGATTATTATTATTTAATATTTGGTTCTCCTTTAAATAATAATAGATTAATCAATTATTTAAGGGATTCATATCCCTTAGTTTTCAAGCCCATGCAAAAAAAATTACAGGTAAAAAAAATTTCTACGATGTTCTTTCTACATTTTTTTTTTTTTTTTTTTTTTTTTTTTAAAAAACGCTTTTTCAACGATTTATTTTTTTTTATCATTTTATGAATTTATGAAAGAAAATGCAATCTTTCTAAGAAGGAACCTGGAATTTCCCTGGGATAAAATTTTTAAAACGTTAGACAATCAAATGTAAACTTTTTTTTTTTTTTTAATAAAATAATAATAATAATAAAAATAACGGAATTTACATTTAATATTAATAATAATGAATAATGAAAAGAAAATGCGATTTAACTAACATATCGTGGAATTAACATATGGCAATAAATTATTTTAACTTGGAACAAACAATAAACTTTTTTTTTTTTTTTTTTTTTTTTTTTTTTAAACTGCATGAAGAAGATGAAATATCGTTATCATCAACCGAACGAAAGATCAAAGATTTAGGAAAGAAACTAATGATAATAATAATAATAATAATAGGAGTGAATGGAAGAAGAATAATGAACGATTACAGACGGAACCATTCTGTAAAAACAAAATTCAACGTGTAGACTTTGGGTGGACTTTTGTTTACAAAAAGATTAAATAAATAACAGTATGGCTCTTCCAGTGGATAAGCTCATCTCCTCAGGAGGGAATATTATCGAAAATGTCAAGGAAAATACACAAAATGAACTTCAGGTTTACACAACCAATAATCACTAATGATGGTTTTTTCCAGCTAATCCTAACTGTAAATTGCTAAAATTCTGTGAAGGCAAAGTTGATTGTCTGAATTGGAAGCAAAGAAATCACTCGCCAAACAATGATAATGGCGATGATGGGCAAACAATAATAATAATAAAAATAAATAATAATAAGAAATAATAATGATAATAATACACAGAGGCTGAAATTAATGAAATAAAAAGATTAACAAGAATAGATGAACCAACAAAACATGAAAAGGACGGAAGACCACAAAAATAAATTTTATTGACATGGCAGTCACTGTAGAGTGTAATGTATAATTGAAAATCTTCAAAATACAAGAACCTTGAAATCGAAATCTCAAAAATGTGTTTCATGTGGACATTAACAATTCCAATTGTAGTTGGAACCTTCGGAATAATTGGAATGTGTCCGATAGACTCATTGAAGAAATTCCTGGTAGTCCAAGCCTTCAAAAATATGCAACAAAAATGTACTCAGAAGTAGAGCCCACGAAGAGTTTTATCTATGTAAAATATATGTGATAGTTTTTTGTTTTTTCCCCTCAAAAATGCTCAGTGGAAAATGTCATGATGCCATTTTCTGAACTTAGTTCTCTTATTTGGACCCAAAAAGTAATGTTTATAAACCAGAAATAAAAGGAAAATAAAATAAAATTAATGATAAACAGCTACAATGAACATCACCCTGAATCTGTAGTACAAGGGAGGCTCAAGTTATTACCATCCGAAAAATTTGTCCGTCATCAGAGATCGAACAATGCAAGCTATTCATTCAGACATTCTTATCAAAGTCAAAAAAGAAAAGTGTACTAAGTCACAAAAATATCACCGTGAAATATTTTGAAAACTAAACATATACAAAGACGTAGAGATGGAAAAAGAAAAAAAAGACAGGAATAGAAAAATTAAGCTGTTCATGACGTGGTGACAGGACCCAAAGCCAAAGTGCAAGAGTTCAATAAACCCGGCATGGATCAGTGGAGAACTTGGAGACTACCCAAAATAGGAGATAACTGATAACTGACATCCATTAAACATGGCATGTGGAACTAGAACAATCTACGCCAGTTTAAGCGAAAGAAAGGGTTTAGTTCGACATGCCAGCACTTGAACAAAAACGTTGCAAAAAGAAGGCTGACGGAGAAGACAACGACCGAAAACGTTGTGGAAAAATCATGGCGAAAAAGACAGGAGATTATCGTAAACGTTCGAATAATGTAAATAATGTAGTCTTTAAAGTATGTAATACTTCATCTCAGAAATATAGACAGATACTGAAAGGCCGAAACGTTACCTCAATAATAAAAATGGCGACAAAGATGAGGGACAATATTCGAATAATGTAAATAGTGTACATAGTACCTCATCTCAGAAATATAGACAGATACTGAAAGGCCGAAACGTTGTAATAAATATGGCGACAAAGATGAGGGCAATAGTCTGAATAATGTAAATAGTGTACATAATACCTCATCTCAGAAATATAGACAGAAACCCACTCTTCGCTTGCTCCTGGGTCATTGGTTATGGCCCGGCTTGAGGCTATAAAGCAAATGCTGGTGAAAAAGATTTTTTTTTCAAAGATAATAATCACAGATTTGTTTGTCTCTTTTTTGCTTCTAACCAGTTGGATATGTCTTCAACGGGCTGACACACTGTGCATCACCGTTCATAAATGCTTTTTTGTGGGGAAGCATCCTGACTGGGTGATGAGAGGGTTGATTTTTTAAAAGTTTGATGTATTAGACAGCCTGTCAATATGTTGCACACATTTGGCCGGGTGTCATGTACCTGGTTTACTTTTAATCAAACGAGTATAGCTAAGGTATCAACATATTAGATATACTCGTATTAACATACAGTTGCAACATTATTAAATGGAAGATGAATGACATTAAAAGATTGGACGCCAAGACCAGAAAATGCTTACCAAAATGAGAATGCATCAGCCGAAATTAGATTAGAAATTTGACAGGCTGAACGTACCAAGAGATTTAGGAGGATGAGGTTTCATCTAACTTGAACTAACTCTAAAATCTACAACAATCCGATTGGAAACATACCTCCCAAAAATCCAATGACCTTCCCTTGCAAATAATAAAACACCAAATCCACTTCATTAATAAAGAAGCTGCAATCTTCAAGAAATAACTTAATATAGATGAAACCCTACCAATAAAAAACGAAGCGAATACCATTTACGCCAAACGAGTAAAACTGAAAGTAAAAAAAAAACTTGGCCAAATGAAATTACAAACTGGGAGGACAAGGTGTTGCATGGTAAATACCTAAAAAAACAAAATAAAAAAAACAAAAAAACAAACAAAAAACAAAAAAAAAAAAAACGAAAGAAGCAAAGATAGACCAACAGAGAACACATCAGTAGCTGAGGAAGAGGGCCTAATTATTGCAGCTCAGGACCAAAGCCTCACAACCAGACCTTGGTTAGGTTAGACAAGCTTTTGTGTACCTAGTTAATGTGAATAAGTGTTGTTCCGGGCCTGAGATAAAAAAAAAAAAAAAAAAATTTTTTGGTTATGATCCAAGTTGAGATTCCCAACCTCCTCATTTTGTTTTTTGGCCCCATTTTATCTTGACTGAGATAAGCTTTTTTAATTTCCCATTCCAGACAGTATATATTTTTTTCCTCTTCCCACTCCAATGGGCAGAATGACAGCGGCCTCTGTTTTTTGAAAGGCTTGGACGGGCCCCTAACGAAATCTCAAGTTATGTTTAGTTTACTTTGTGTTCATGTTTAGTTTGTTATTGGGTTCATCTCCCTTCCCTCTCATTTTTCATCTTTAGATTTTTATATATAATTTATGATCATTAAATTTTTATGGTATGGGGCGCGTTTTGTAGCCCCTCGCCTCTCTTGAGAGGATGTGGTATTATGGTGTAAGGAGGATTGATTGGCGACGTACGAGATTTTGTGGTGAATGTGCAAATTGTAATGAGTGAATGGGTCGCGAATCGAATTAGTTAGGTATAGGATAATTTAGTGAGGACCAGCCTCAACCCCTCCCCTTTTTCGGCCTTGTGTCATAATTGTATTCTTATATACAATAAATATCGATATAATGGAAATAAAGCTTGCCGCTTGTATCTGAGGATGTCTGTTTGTGATGTGGCTATCAAATCTGTTTGATAAAACTGTTTATGTAGGAGAGAGATAGGTAATATTATTAATAATAATAATTAACAACAACAATAACAGCAGCAGCAACAAAAACAGAAAATAATTATAATAATGGTTTTGTTTGGATAAAGTTTCAACAGCGGAAAATGTAGTCAGATTCAATCGAAGAAACGCTCGATCGATGAGACAAAAGCGAGAATGTTAATTGGTGCATTAGGTGCATCGTATTACATGCGTGCAAGCATAGGTATCTTAATTCCATCTTGGCAGACAGTCTGCTAGGTGTTATAATAAAACATTACCTACTTATATGTTGCATATATATACTTATATAACGCCTACCACATACCCACAGGTACCTATATGCATCTACGTTTTCATTAGCATGAACAATATCCGTGCATAAATTATTCCTATCGATTTATCCTCATACAAATGTAGAAAGAAAATAGGTTGCCACATGAAAGGAGAGAATGTCTGTCTTGTAAATTAGCCTTCAAAATCCTGTTTTTTTATTTGAGTTCGGATACTGGCTGGTAGGAAATATGCAACAATTTAATCTGTTGAAAATGATCGAATTGATGTTTTTTATCATTTCACCCCAAAACATGGCAATAAAGCCACTAAGACAGAAATGGGTTATTTGAGAAAGAAAGAATATAAGAAAAAGAAGGGCCTTATTAAGGAGTGAAAACAATAAAAGAACAGGAATTAAGAAGACGGAAGATAACGATTGACATTTCATTTACATTTTGCAGATCAAACTTGACTGGAAAGCAATAAACCGGAAGAGAGTTCGGCAATCGGGAAGTGCAAAAGAAGAAACTGTTAGCATAGAACTTACGGTTAAATCTAGACATTTCAACTGTAAAATGATGAGACTTTGCTGCCAATGGAGTATAGCGCATGAATTCATAAAGTCAAGATACCATAGATGACAGTTCCTCAGAATAATTACTATGAGATGATTTACAGAAAAGCTAGATTACTCGGCAGAAAAAGGGACTGAAGCTAAGATACCAGGTCAGAACCAATGACTGTGGCAGCCATATTCAAAATATAAGTTATGACTGTTCATATATATTTATCCAAATATAAGTGATTTTTTTAGCCTTTTTAAAATCTCATATCTCTTCAGGCTCATGACTCTCCTCTTTTTCCTTTTTTTCAGTGAAATGATATTGTTTCTCGGGGGAAGAGAATGTATTGTTTTTTCGTCACGTTCTCCACAGTGTTGAATTCAGAGTAATATTTATCTTATACTGGTCACCATCCAAGGCTAGGGGGCTTAATTTACCCTGCTATTTATATGGGAACTGGGTAGGGAAGAGATGGATTCATGCCTTTCCCATGGTTATTTGTGCGCAAAAAAACTCAACAAACTACAAAGGAATTTGAACTCGGCTTACCTAGTCCATTTCCCAGCCCCGATAACTGCTAGGATACCTGCGCATCATAGAACCACTTCAGGACCAATGTGTACATAACACATAAAGATTTTTATACTTTTTACATTATTCGGACTATTGTCCTCATCTTTGTCGCCATATTTATTACAACGTTTCGGCCTTTCAGTATCTGTTTATATTTCTGAGATGAGGCATTATGTACACTATTTACATTATTTGAACTATTTTCCTCATCTTTGTCACAATATATTTGTTTATAAATGTATCGGCCTTTCAGTATCTGTCTATATTTCTGAGATGAGGTATTATGTACATTATTTACATTAGAACTATTGTCCTCATCTTTGTTGGCATATTTATTACAACGTTTCGGCCTTTCAGTATCTGTCTAATATTTCTGAGATGAGGTATTATGTACACTATTTACATTATTCGAACTATTGTCCTCATCTTTTGTTGAACATATTTAAATTACAACGTTTTATCCTTTCAAAGTATCTGAAAATATTTCTGAGATGAGGTATTATGTACACTATTTACATTATTCCTGTTTTTTATTGAGTTCCTCATCTTTGTTGGCATATTTATTACAACGTTTTGAAAATTTCAATATCTGTCTATTTTTCTGTCATTATGTACACTATTTACATTATTTGAACTATTTTCCTCATCTTTGAGAACCATATTTATTACAATGTAGGGCCTTTTCAGTGAAATCTGTCTATATTTTGAGATGAGGTATTATAACGACATTTATTTACATGTTCGAACTATTGTCCTCATCTTTGTTGGAAGAGAGTTCGGCAATTTCGGCCTTTCAGTATCTGTCTATAGAACTTTTCTGAGATGAGGTATTTGTACACTATTTACATTATTCGAACTATTGTCCTCATCTTTGTTGGCATATTTATTACAACGTTTCGGCCTTTCAGTATCTGTCTATATTTCTGAGATGAGCATTATGTACACTATTTACATTATTTGAACTATTTTCCTCAGGTTTGTCACCATATTTATTACAATGTATCGGCCTTTCAAAGTATCTGTCTATATTTTGAGATGAAATATATGTACACTATTTTATTATTAAAACTATTGTCCTCATCTTTGCTGGCATATTTATTACTTTTTTTCGGCCTTTCAGTATCTGTCTATATTTCTGAGAATGTATTGTTTTTTATGTACATCTATTTACGTAATATTTATTCGAACTATTGTCACCATCCATCTTTGTTGGCATATTTATTACAACGTTTGGGGCCTTTCAGTATCTGTCTATATTTCTGAGATGTTATTATGCAAAAAAATTTTACATTATTAAAAAACTATTGTCCTCATCTTTGTTGGCATATTAATTACAACGTTTCGGCCTTTCAGTATCTGTCTATATTTCTGAGATGAGGCATTATGTACACTATTTACATTATTTGAACTATTTTCCTCATCTTTGTCACCATATTTATTACAATGTATCGGCCTTTCAGTATCTGTCTATATTTCTGAGATGAGGTATTATGTACACTATTTACATTATTCGAACTATTGTCCTCATCTTTATTGGCATATTTATTACAACGTTTCGGCCTTTCAGTATCTGTCTATATTTCTGAGATGAGGTATTATGTACACTATTTACATTATTCGAACTATTGTCCTCATCTTTGTTGGCATATTTATTACAACGTTTCGGCCTTTCAGTATCTGTCTATATTTCTGAGATGAGGTATCATGTACACTATTTACATTATTCGAACTATTGTCCTCATCTTTGTTGGCATATTTATTACAACGTTTCGGCCTTTCAGTATCTGTCTATATTTCTGAGATGAGGCATTATGTACACTATTTACATTATTTGAACTATTTTCCTCATCTTTGTCACCATATTTATTACAATGTATCGGCCTTTCAGTATCTGTC
>CAHIKZ030002113.1:665000-685000 GCA_903632075.3 Acanthosepion pharaonis
ATTTTAGTATCTGCTCATATCTAAATTCTATCTATTTTATCATATGTATATATCTATTTAGTCTATCTATATCTATCTATCTATCTATCTATCTATCTATCTATACAGCATATCAAATGAAGGAATTTTTCAGTGTCTTAAGAATCAATAAAAATAATTACATGCATCAGTGAAACTCACTCACCATTTTTTTTCTTTCAGTTAAAGTTGCACCAACCGAAAGCAACAACAAAGAATTAAGTAACATAAATAAATGAGCACGATGGGGAAGATCTTTGAATTTATTTTCGCGTAAATCGACCCACGCAATAATCCGTACACTGGAAAGAAACCACACTCGAATGGCGCTGGCACGAATAGACACCCTCGCACAATCACCCGAGCTTTTGCCCTGCTGCGAAGGTGAATAATTTTGTAGGTTTGACGCCTGCAGCCAGAGAAACATTAAAGAGAAACTCTTGAAATTTGTTAGCCACCCTCCCCAACACTTTCTGAAGCTTGCTCGGATTTTGTCAGTAAGGTGTGTGTCGGATTCTAGATGGAAAGTACGTGTGATTGTAAGGTTACCGAACGAAACTCAGTATGTTTTGATACAAGTGAGGCGAAATGAAAAGAAATTGCAACGAAAACAAAAAAAAAAGGAACAGAAAAATAAAACGTGTGATTGCGCTTTGAAATAAATAAGAAAAATAAATTAAATAAAAAAGGAAATCTTTGAAGAGAATGTGGGTTAATCACAGATCATCAAACACCAGCACGAAACGCAATTTTTTTGTTTTTATTTTTACAATGATGTTCACTCTGTACAAAGCTCGAGAGATACTCAAGGTAAAGTGTTATAGAGTAACAGATATGGTTTAACCCGTGAATGTAGTGATCGGGGAAACATCCTCTTGCGAGTCAGTTGTACAAAGCAGTGGTTCGTAGGAAGGAGTTACTCGAGGAGAACTTAGGTCTCATCAGTAGAATACGAAGGGAATGAAGGTGATTCGTTACAACGTGTTTTAACCGTGAAGGTTAGAACTGGTAAGGAATGTAGTTAATCTGAGTACTTCCCATGGAAATAGCGATAGAGCATCGATAGGCTTGCCAAACCCCGCCTTTGGGAGAGAAGTTGTAGGGTAGAAAATAATTCGCCACGGAGACGCTTTTGGATTCTATCGGGACTGGAAAGTGAAGAATGGTCAGGTCCTGCTTCTATATGGCAATAGAACTCCATTTTCGGTCTGATCTGGCTTTTCAAAAGATAGAGAATAGCGGGAGGAGTCAGGTATTTACTGGAGAGATACAGCGATACGTGTGCCCTACATTACCTGTCTGCGATATGTGCGAGACTGCCCAGTCTGTGGACGTTGTTTTTATATGCATCTGTCGAGCATTCTCGTTCTCACAATTGAAATACTGGCTGCACGTGTGATGTCACGTATTTATGCATTCAGTGCCTGGGTTAGCCCCAATCCAATCCTGCATTGGCTTCTTTTGACTGTCTCGTGTGAAGTTTGAGCACAACGTCTATTCCGGCATAGTTTAAATGAAAACTATGTAGAAGCTAAATGTTGCCTGTTTTGATAAACTGGCGTCTAAATTGTATCAATGTTCACGTGATCTTCGTTTGTTTACATAAAAAAAAATGATTTCAGGTTGCACTTGAAACAAAAGGTTAGAAAGGAAACCAACATCAATACGCAAAAGAGCGATAACAGCTACTGGAATTAAGATACTTATTTTCATGTTAACTTGTTTTAAGACAGGCATGGGCAACATTTTTTGAACAGTGGGTCGAATGAGACATAGTTCAACATAAGGTGGGATGCACTATTAAAAAACATGTCAATGTAATTTTTCATTAAAGATACCGCAGACATTCTCATAACAAAATACCATGTGCATAAGAAATTGGGAAAAGTCGATTTGTATTCTTTCGTGAAAAGATTCTTTCTATAATTAAAAAGAAATGAAGTCTTCGAATAATATTATCACGGATGACAGAGTGATTAACACACGTTGCTGTGTGTGATTTGTTTCTAATTGTTTCATTTGACTATGCAAAAAACATTTTTAAATGAATTATTAATGGAGTAAATGAATTTACTCTCTAGAGAAAAATAATTATCATTAACGTTTCCTGTTTCCGAAGTAAAAGGTATTTATAATTATGATCTTCCATAGTGAAAATCGCCAATGAATGAACAACTGAGAACTAAAGGAAGCAAGCAACATTTTGCTTGTCTGAGAAAAGGTCCTGCGATGAGAGATAATGAAACAATTCACTATTGATTAGGACCTCTAGAAGCTTCCCAAAAAGAATGCTATTAGGTCGATAGTTGCATGGCACAGACGCTTCACCAGAGTTCTTAAAAACTGGAACAACAGACGATGATTCCAACAGGAAGCAGGAGAGATCGAAGCATTTATTATACAGTTTAGAGAGAACAGGATCCAGTTCAGGAGCACACTTCTTAATGACTATTACAGGAATACCATCAGGTCCACATGCTTTGTGGGGTCCGGGTTAGAGATGACAGCAGAAATCATGTAAGTTGCTATATGCGTATCACTCTACAGAGACTCAGTTCTAAGTGGGACATTAGACAGGGAGATTCCAGAAGAATCAGGAGTAGAGTTTGAGAAGAATTTACGGGCAAAGCATTCAGCTTTATCAGCAGTGGATGATAACACCTCAAATCGACTGAAGAGGCAAGGAATAGCGACCTTGCACTTATTTAGTACCTTATTACAGAGACACCAGTAAGCACGAGAACCAATGTTTTTAGTGGCTATACGGTGCCTCATTCTTTCATCAAACAGGGACTTCGAGGACTCTCTTACATTTTCTACGGGAAGTAGCAAATAGGCTCCTGTTATGACTAGAGCTGTCACGCTGGTATAACCGGAAATAGTGGTTCCTGTGTGTTATGGCATCCGAATATACTGGTGTGAACTATGGAGAAGGTTGCAGTTTCGCCTGGTATTTCCGAGAAGGGAACATTTTTTTAAAAATAAATTTAAGCCGACATTATTACTGGCTGCTCTATGAATTAATTCCAAATGTTTCCTTATAAGGAAGGGACTAATAAAGCTATAACGTATTAAATAGCAGTTCAACCCTCTTTTCTTTGTTTATCAAGATATTTTCTTGTTTCTTAATACTGTTTAGATTACTATACCAAGTGCGTTCGAATTTCTATGCCACATTTCAAGTCACCTTTTATAACACTTGCCAGATAATTGCCTGTTAATTCTAAAATACTGTACCTGTTATAAGGGCATATATACTTATTTACTCTTTTGAGTCACTGTTTATAGCATTACATAATGTTTATATCTTAATGGATTTCATAAATCCTTTTGTTATATTTCATCACAAGGTCTATTATTTGTTTGCAAAGTCACTATGCACTTATATTTTTTATTAACAGACATACAGAATACAGGATGAGAATATGAATGGAAATTATAAACACTGTTGAAAGTGATTCCCATAAGCATCAGTACAGGATTGGATGCATCTTATTTTGTCTCTGAACACTGCAATCAGTTGCTCACTTGAAATAGACTGAAAGGAAATACTGTTATCACTGCTTTCAAGTCCTCAGTGTGCACAGACGATCTTGATACACTTTTTCTGCTCCCCATAGATAAGTCTGGTGGATATAGAGATGGCAAGCTTGGAGGTCTCCGATCTTTGGAAATAATGCAGTCTGTAAACACATCCATTATAATGAGTTGCATTCTGTTCTTGTACTGCTATTATTTTGTATGAAGAGTTTTAATTTTTGTCTGGTGGCCTTAGCAGTAATTCCAAGACCAAATTGCTGTAATTTTCGTAATGATTTTCTTAGACTCTGCAACATATAGTCAGAAGTATCTAACAGTTTCTCCTAAGATAGAATTGCTGACCTTCCACAACGTGTTATTCATGATGACGGTCGTCTTCGAGTATAGAATCCAGAGGTTAGCAGTGAATATTTCGAAGACAGTAGGAAAGCGTTGTTCAGGTTAGCAGTGGATATTTTGGTAAAAGGTAGCAGAGCGTAGTTCGTCCTTCTGTTTCTCTTCGCCTGACAAGCTGGATTGGACATTCTGGTAGACGGAACAAAATGGCAGCCTTTATACACGACGGATTGAATATTCTACGTCTTCTGATTGGTTAACCTTCTATTGGTGGACTATAAAGTGAGTCAAGTCATTTTGACTGGCTCACTAGTTATATATATATATATATATACACAAAAAACTGCAACAAACGTTTGGCATCGTCCACTGATCCTGTTTCCCGAAATTTATCAACAACGTTATGAATTGTATTTTTTTTTATCCCGTGACACGGAGTGTCGTAGGGGCAACATGTATTGCAGACACGGTAAAAGGGATGTTTCTTGGAAAAGCTAGCCTGACGGACCCCAACCCAATTCAGAGATTTTCCATCTCCAAGACCGGTTGCCACCCAAGGTTATAGAACCTAAACTGTCCTGCTATTTACTCATAGCTGGCGGTGAGTGGGGGGGGGAGAAAGAGAGGATTCATATTAGGATGTAAGTGAATGTAACGGATCTGAATGAAATTCGAACTCGGCTCTCCAATTCCTCAATCCGAGCCGCTATCCATTACCCCACCTGACAACATCGTCTACTGATCCTGTTACCGGAAATTTACCAACAAGGTTACGAACTGCATTGCGATGTGGAGAAAGGGGTATCTGAAAATTACTAAGCAAATCGCACGAAATCTGTGTATCTACCATCTCCTCAAAAGATGAGTTCGACGAGAAATACAGGTTCATTAATTGTTAAAACCATATTGGAGTGAAATCTAAAACGTAAAAAATATGATTAGAAAAGTACACAGTAATTTTATGGACCCACTGTAGTTTAATAAACATTCACTTTTACGGTGTTGAACCCGAAAGATTCATAATTTAGCTGATCAAGAATGAAGGAAATGAGTTTCTGCGTCATTTTTGAATAATGTTTTATCAAATGAAGTATTTTGTTCGAAGACAATCCATGACTTTGTGATTTCAAGATTGATTGAATTATGCGCAGATTCTATTGTTTTATTTGTTTATAACAAGCGAAATATTTAATCAAATACGAATAATAAATTACATTATTTACATTATTCGGACTATTGTCCTCATCTTTGTCGCCATATTTATTACAACGTTTCGGCCTTTCAGTATCTGTCTATATTTCTGAGATGAGGTATTATTTACATTATTCGGACTATTGTCCTCATCTTATATGTCGCCATATTTATTACGACGTTTCGGCCGTTGTACGCTCCGGCCTTCTTCAGGTGGTTGGAATGTCGAACTGAACCCTTTATTTCGCTCACTGGGGTAGACTGTTCTAGTTCCACGTGCCATGTTTAATGGATGTCAGTTATCAGTTATCTCCTGTTAATTTCTCTCTGAAAGTTCTCCACTGCCTTAGCCGGGTATTGAACTCACTCTCTTTGGGTCCTGTCACTGGATCTAACTAAAAATAAATTAGTTGTTATTAATCTCGCCCATGTTCACAAATATCCCTCCTTGCAAAATTCGTATGGAGACAAAACTAAGCTTTATGGTATCAGGCAAATCCTGATTAAGGCGGTTTTATTTACCAAAAAAACAAAAAAACAACAACAAAGGAACATAAAGATTAGGTTGTTAGAATATTCAAAATGGCCGAAAATTTTCGGACTGTTTTTACCAGATCTTCTAATTTTGGAACTCTTTTAGTCAGTGAATTCTTTTGATTGCAGCCTGTTGAAAACATTCCAAAACATGGACCACTCTTAACTGATTTGTTTATTGAACCGTCTATTTATCATTACAAGTTCCCATTATAGCATAGGTATTAGCTGTGAATACACAGGTTCACTTAAAAACGTTTCACTGCCAACTGAGTAGTTCTACGGTAGAACGCCTATTCATGCATGTGCAATAAAGTCCTCTCTGAATGTTTGTTGAGCAGCGAAAATATGTTCTTGAGAAATTAAAAATGGCTGTTTACTTTCCTGTCAGACATTTTGTACGCTGGTGGTTGAAAACATTCTCTTACAAGGCATATACATTTTTTCGTCATTATAAAAATTAGATTCTTACATTTGATTATTTTGTAGGCTAAATAATTTAATTATTATATTAGCGGGGAGCGGGGAGCAGCAGAAAGAAAAGATGAACGATCCAAAAGCGAACCAATTCAATTGAAAAATAATATTCATAAAAAAGGAAAAAAATATCTGAAAAAGAAAAAAATAAATCCTGTTTGTGAAGTGAATGTTTATGATTCCATTACTCAGTGAATTTAACTTACATGATGATATCGTCTGCAAATTCCATACAGCTATCGACTAATGTTCGCCATCTTGAAGCAGGTTCAAAATCGTGATATTTATTTTCTTCTGTTTGAAAAGAAAATTTGATCGTTTTCAGCGCGACTAAACCAACCAACAAGTCATTATCTATCTATCTATCTATCTATCTATCTATCATCTATCTATCTATCTATCTATCTATCTATCTCAGTCTGTTAATATCTATCTATCTATCTATCTATCTATCTATCTATGTCAGTCTGTTCTTATCTATCTATGTGTATAGGGTTAGGTAAATTAAATAACTAGATATTAGCAACCGTATACGTGTGTGCAGGTGTGCATACATAGGTAAGCAAATAAATAATTACCATATTTTGCCAACATAATAGTGCTCGATGTTGTTAGATAGAGCTAAGAAATATATATTAATAAATATTCATACACCTACATTTGGTGTGCGACATAAGAAGCTATATCTTGTGCCCGACGAGTTGGGTAACCAACGAAACTTAAGTCATACAGCAAACAGATATGTAAGTCTATCTATCTATCTATCTATCTATCTATCTATCTATCTATCTCAGTCTCTTCATCTATCTATCTATCTATCTATCTATCTATCTATCTATCTATCTATCTATCTAAATTCATTCATTATCTATTTTAGTCTGTTCATATCTATCTATTTATTTTAGTCTGTTCATATCTATCTATCTATCTATCTATCTATCTATCTATCTATCTATATTCATTCATTATCTATTTTAGTCTGTTCATATATATCTATTTGTTTTAGTCTGCTCATATCTATCTATCTATCTATCTTAGTCTATTCATATCTATCTATCTATCTATCTATCTATCTATCTATCTATCTATCTATCTCTTCCTAGGTATGTATGTATGTATGTATCTGTACTCAAGGACTGGTGAGGACGTGTGTTAAAAGCGAACAGATGTCCTAGCGAAATATACAGCTTCTCCCAATCAAACAAACCCCATGTGCACGTCTTGAGTACGGCTACGTTGACGGGGCTCTGATGAACGGCGATTGTTCAGCACCAAAAAACTGGACACCCACTGCCTTGTGGGCTCAGGTTCTTGAACCAAAGCCTAGGGGTGAGGTAAACTAGACAGAAACCTCCAGAAGAGCTTAGGCCCTGTTAACTGTGGAAATCTCTGATATAAACCGCCCAGCGGACGACCATTTCTGCACCTGTTACTCTGCAGTTTGATCTGTTGCCGACTATCTTGCCTCAGTTTGTTGCTGGATCTCAACTTTTTTGAACCGAGAGAGGGACTTAGGTGTCGATCAAAGCTATGTCCCTAAATTAAGCATCTATGTACAGATATTCCTTCAGACAATGACATTCTCAATGGAGGAGTGGCAATCTGACAAGATGCCGTAATCAACATCTATCTATCTATCTATCTATCTATCTATCTATCTATCTATCTATCTATCTTATTGTGATCATTATCTATCTATCTTATTGTGACCGATATCTATCTATCTATCTTATTGTGATCATTATCTATCTATCTTATTGTGACCGATATCTATCTATCTATCTTATTGTGATCATTATCTATCTATCTTATTGTGACCGATATCTATCTATCTATCTATCTATCTATCTATCTATCTATCTATCTTATTGTGATCATTATTTCTCTGATTTTGCTCATTATCTATCTATCTATCTATCTATCTATCTATCTATCTATCTATCTCAGACTCTTGATATTTGTCTAAACTTTTCATTTGCCTTTCTCCATAAATTTATCAGCATCATATCAATTAATAATTGTTATCCATCTAATTATTTCAATAAAAAAAAAAAAAAATTACTAAAATTAGTTACTAATTTGTTTAATTGGCTCATTAATTTAGAGAAACCGTTGAAGAGGTCAGAAAAGAAGAAGAAGTCGAGAAGATAAGTTTGGGAAGAAGAATAGAAGAAGAAATACACTGGGAATATAAAAACAAAACAGGGAAAATGAAAGAAAATGACTTGCTGTAATAAAGAAGCAAAGGAATGAAGAAAATAAATAAGAAAGGAGAAGGATGAGAGAAGAAAAATAGAAAAAGAGGTTGAAGAGGAAAATTAGAAAGAAAAGGAAGACTAAATCAAGAAAGAGTGAAGAGGATGAAAGAGAAGAAAAGAAGAAGAAGGAGAAGAAGAATAGGAAAGAGGTAGAAGAAGAAAATGAGAAAAGAAAAAGAAGAATAAATCAAGAAAGAAGAGAAGAGAATGGAATGAAAGAAGAAAATAGAAAAAAGTTAGGAACGGAAAAGAATAATAATAATAATAATATAATAATAATAATAATAATAATAATAATCTGTTTTTATACTTTTAATTGATTGTATGTTCCTGCACCATGTTTGGTGGGGAAAACTGTAGTGAGTTTATTTCTGCAGATTCTAGAGTCAACTTTGTCTAGATGATTATTTTTTTATTCTGAGGGAAATAAATGGGTTTTCTTCTTTACAGAAAGTTTACTCTGTACAAAGCCCGAGGGCCACTCGAGGTAGAGTGTTAAGTTAAGAGGCAGTTTATACGGATAAGATGGGAAGATAAAATTTAACCCTAGACTTGAACCGGTTAAGATTGTGGTAATCAGGGAAAAATCCTCTTAGGAGTCGGTTCCACAGGGTAGTGGTTCGTGGGCAGAAGGTGTACGAGTGAAACTTACTTCTCACCGATGGAATACGGAGGGAATGTGGGGGTGGGGTTTGCTATAATGGGCGTGGCATGGTGAGTCCTAGCGGTGAAGGCTAGAACTGGCGGAACCAAGGAATGTAATTCATCCGAGCATTATCCATGGAAGTAGCGATACAGAAGTCCCGACTGTGAGCGAAGAGGTTGGAAGGTGGGAAATAATGTGTTACCCATAAGAACGCTGGAGACGCTTTTAAATTCTATTGACACTATACGTATATCGAACTGTAAAAAGCCTCTAAAAATAATTAAAGCTTTTCTATTAAAACAAACAAACAGTAGAAGCGTCATTTAACGCCATTAATACCAAACACGTCGGCAATGTAGTGGTCGTATTACGAAACTAAATGCACGTCTATATATAGGCAACTTTTACCTTTCAAGTGGGATTTGATTTTTGGATAGAGGAAATAGTCGCAAGCTGCCAGATCATTTACTTAAATAAATTGTATCTATTAAAGCAACGTATAAACAGAATATATATATATATATATATATATATATATATATATATATATATATATATATATATATCGTGTGTCCATAAAGTTCAAAACTTTAAAAATTTATACCTTTATTTGCGATATAAATAATTTGTAAAAAGGATTAGAAAAGAAGTAAATCTATATTTTTTAAGGTTTTATTGAAATTTTATTTAAGTTTTCACATGTCCTCCATCATTAGAAATACAAAGGGTAATACGATTTTGCAGTTCACGGAGAACATTTGCCAACTGAGTTACAGTAATGCCTGAAATCACATTAGTTATTTTAGGTATACTTAAAACTAGGTACATTAACCTTTATAACATTTTTTACAGATTATTTGTATCGCAATTACAAAATAAGTTTTAAATTTTTTAAACTGCACACGAACTTTATGAACACCCTGTATATGTGTGAGTGTGTGGTTGTGCGTGTGTCTCTGAGTAAATAAAAACAAAACGAAAACTGTTCTTTACCAACGCGTTTCGTTCTCTACTGGACTTTATGAAGATTTTATTTTGCGACATGTATTTATAACAAGTAAAAATATCTTTATCTTGACAAATCTTTTAAATTTAAGATCGCTCAAAATCTGTCAGAGGACGAAACAAGTTGGTAAAGTCTAGTTCTCCTTTGGCCTTTATTCGTCTTGTCTTTTTACAGATATATTTTTTATTATATCTGAATTTTTACATTGAAATGATTTTTTAGACAAACCAGTGTCATCCATTTGAAATTTTGGTGCAACAGAATTTTCCTTCAGTATCTGTCTATATTTCTGAGATGAGGTATTATGTACATTATTTACATTATTCGGACTATTGTCCTCATCTTTGTCCCCATATTTATTACAACGTTTCGGCCTTTCAGTATCTGTCTATATTTCTGAGATGAGGTATTATGTACTCTATTTACATTATTCGGACTATTGTCCTCATCTTTGTCGCCATATTTATTACAACGCTTCGGCCGTTGTACGCTCCGGCCTTCTTCAGGTGGTTGGAATGTCGAACTGACCCCTTTATTTCGCTCACTGGGGTAGACTGTTCTAGTTCCATGTGCCATGTTTAATGGATGTAGACATTAAGTTTATAATAACCAGAAATTCATACACAGATGTCCTCAAGGACACATGGCACAGTGGATAATGGCGTTAGTTAGATCCAGTGACAGGACCCAAAGAGAGTGAGTTCAATACCCGGTAAAGGCAGTGGAGAACTTTCAGATAACTGATAACTGACATCCATTAACATGGCATGTGTAATTAGAACAGTCTTCCCCACTGAGCGAAATAAAGTTCGACATTTCAACCATTAAAGATGAGAACATTAGTCCGAATAATGTAAAGAATTTTCCTTGATTTATTCTCTTAATTTGAACGTTGTATACTAAGATAGAGACGAACATTGCTTCGAGGAAGTTGTGGAGAGCTCTGATTGCCCTCTTCCTACATCGCTCACGTCCTACAGCCATAAAAAGGAATAACGGTTTTTTGCGCAACATTACTAAATTTGGCTTACAGCCATATCACATTGAAACATCGGTTCCCATACGTCGACCCTGGTCAGTCCCTAGATGGTTGCTCACTTGGTAATACCAGGTGTTCTAAGCTTGGATGTGTGGGTGGTGTAAGGGATAATGGCTCGGGATTATTAATAGGAGAGCCGAATTCCATTTAGGCTCATTATATTCATTTATGCATAAATACTATTAGGAAAGGTATGAAACCACTTCTTCTCCCCTTGCTATGGATTAATTAGTAAGACGTGTTTCAGTAATTCATTATTATCGCGAAAAACATTCTTACAATCCACAAATATTTCCTGGTTGTAATAGCTTGAAAATGAATGATAAGCCGTAGAAAACGAACAAAGCGCTTAAAATAATACAGGGATTTTTATCCTTTCTTTGTGATAGTCAATGTGATAGTTACCATTAGTATAAAGTTATTCTGGTCCAATTTTCTAGTTGATTCATACGATATTCGCTTAAGACTTCAATTTATAGTTGGAAGAAAACAACAAAAAATGAATCAAGTATAAGCTAGTTCAAAAGTTATTTTCCTTTCAGACTCAAAATGAGGCAAATATCCCAAATGTATTTTTTTGTTTGCGTCTGAACCAATTAGTCAAAAATAATACTAAAATAAATCCTTAAATGTTTTTGAAGTCAGGCCATCAGTGATAAGGATAAGATCCTGGCTGCTTTGATAAATTTGTAAAACTTCTTAGATTGTTAAAGGACAAAACCAGGTCATCTCCGACACGACTGTTTAGCTTGAAATCTTGCCAGATGAATAGCACCACAATTAAAACGCTTCTCTAAAAATATATCTGGGTCTAAAATTAATGCAAATTCCAGACCCCTGACCGCAAATGAAACTGCAGCTGCCAGCCCATGTTTTGTTTTGTAACTGTCAAACATTGTATAAGACACGTGACCCCGGTGTCTAAGATTGTCAGCTTCTAAAATCAATAGACGCTTTGAAAGATTATATAGACTGGGCCAAAAGTTGCTTCACTATTTCTTTCATGTTGTAGATCTAATTTATTCAAATCATAATACCATCGAAACCTAAATTGTAGGAAATAGCTTAATAACATTTCCATTAAGGGACTACCTTAAACAAAACCTTTCACAACGTTGGTAGCATCGGATGGCCATCACGTTCACTTGACCTAACACCAATGATTTATTTTTTTTGTGGGGTGTGTAGTAAAGAACATACTTAATGAGAAAAATCTTCACACAGTGAACGAATTAAGAGACTGCATCTTAGAAGTATTTATTGACATTGATGCAGACAGAGATTTTTGTCGTGCTGTGTGCTATAGCGTTATGGAGAGGCTCGAGGGATGTTGCAATGTTGAAGGAGGACATTTTGAGCAATTAAGAGATAAAACTGTGCTAAAAAAATGTAAGTAAAGTTTTAAACAAATGGACATAAACAGCTTTGAACAAATATGACTGTAACAAATAAATGTAGATATATTAAAAGAATAAGAAAGAACAGCAAGATTTATAATCCGGTTTTCTTAGCAGTTATTTTAATAAAAAAAAACAGATTTTAACCCATCCTGCCTACTTTTGAGCCACCCTGCCTACTTTTGACAAGATCTTTTTATTTTTGGCCAACCCCGCCAACAATCCTGTCTACTTTTGACCCACCTTGCCTAATATGGACCCACCTTGCCTACTTTTGGCCAACACTGCCTATTTTTGACCCACTCTGCCTACTTTTTGACCAACCTTACATAATATTGGCACACCCGGCCTACTTTCACACCACCATGCATAATTTTAACTTATCTTTCCTACTTTTTACCCACCCTACTTACTTTTGACACGCCCTGCCTACTTTTGGCCACCCCTACCTACTATTGATTAATCCTGTCTACTTTTGACCCAAGCTGCCTACTTTTGACACATCCTGTCTACTTTTGCCCGACCATGCCTATATTGGTCAACCCTGCCTACTTGTAACGTGCCATGCCTAATTTGGCCAACCCTGTCTACTTTTGACCCACTCTGCCTACTTTTGACCCACCCTGCATACTTTTGACCGACCCTGTTTACTTCTGAACCACCTTGCCTAATATAACCCAGTCTGCCTACTTTTGACCCAACCACCCTAATTTTGACACACCTTGTCTACTTTTTGACCCACCTTGCCTAATATTGGCCCATCCTGCCTACTTTAACCTGCCATTCCTACTTTTGGCCAACCCTGTCTACTTTTGGCCAACCCTGCCACTGACCCACCCTGTCTACTTCTGACCCACCTTGCCTAATATTGGCCCACTCTGCCTACTTTTGACCCACCCTGTCTACCTTTTGACCCACCTTGTCTAATATTGGTCCACCCTGCCTATATTTAACCTGCCATGCCTACTTTTGACCCACTTTGCCTACATTTGGCCAACCCTGACTACTTTCGACCCACCTTGTCTACTTTTGACCCACCTTGCCTAATATTGGTCCACTCTGCCTACTTTTGACCCACCCTGCCTGCTTTTAACCCATCCTGTCTACTTTTGATCCACCTTACCTAATATTGGTCCACCCTGCCTACTTTTAACCTGCCATGCCTACTTTTGACCCAATCTACCTACCTTTGGCCAACCCAACCTACTTTTGAACCACCCTGTCTACTTTTGACCCACCTTGCCTAATATTGGTCCACCATGCCTACTTTCAAACTGCAATGCCTAATTTCAACCTGCCACGCCTACCTTTGGCCAACCACGCCTACTTTTGACCCACTCTGTCTACTTTTGACCAACCTTGCCTAATATTGGTCCACCCTGCCTATTTTTAACCTGCCTTTCCTTCTTTTGATCCACACTGCCTACCTTTGACTAACCCTGCATACTTTTGACCCACATTGTCACTTTTGACCCACCTTGCCTAATATTGGGCCACCCTGCCTACTTTTAACCTGCCATACCTACCTTTGATCCGCCCTGCCTTTTGGCCAACCCTGCCTACGTTTGACCCACCCTGCCTACTTTTGACCCACCCTGCCTACTTTGACACACATCTTGTCTGCTTTTGACCCAATTTTTGCCTAATATTGGTCTACCCTGACTACTTTCAACCTGCCATGCCTACTTTTGACCCACCCTGTCTACTTTTGACCAACCTTGCCTAATATTGGTCCACCTTGCCTACTTTTGACTCACCTTGCCTAATATTGGTCCACCCTGCCTAATTTTAACCTGCCTTGTTTACCTTTGACCCACACTGCCTACTTTTGGCCAACCTTGACTACTTTTGTCCCACCCTGCCTACTTTTGACCCACCTTGCCTAATATTGGCCCAGCTTGCCTACTTTTGACCCAACCTGCCTACTTTTGATCCATGTCTACTTTTGACCTACCTGCCTAATATTGGTTCACCCTGCCTAATTTTGACCCACCTTGCCTAATATTGGTCCACACTGCTTACTTTTTAACCTGCCTTGCCTACTTTTGACCCACACTGCCGACTTTTGACCCACCCTGCCTACTTTTCACCCACCTTGCCTAATATTGGGCCACCCTGCCTGCTTTTGACCCACCCTGTCTACTTTTCACCCACATCCCTATTTTCAGGCTGACAGTTGTTTCATTATTTCTTTCATGTTTTAGATCTAATTTATTCAAATTATAATAACATCAAAACCTAAATTGGAGGAAATAGCTTAATATTATTTCTAGTAAGGGACAAGCTTAACCAAAACTTTCCACAACTTTGGTAGCATCGAATGTCCATCACGTTCACTTGATCTAACACCAATGATTCATTTTTTTTGGTGGGGAGGCTTTATGAGAGAAGTCCTCACACAGTGAACGAATGAAAAGAGTGCATCTTAGAAGTATTTATTGAAACTGATGCAGATAAGGATTTGTATCTTTCTATGTGTTAAAGTGTTCTGGATAGGTTCGAGGAAGGCGGAAATGTTGAAAGAGAACATTTTGAGCAATTAAGAAATTAAACTGCGCTAAAAAGTGTAAGTAAAGTGTTAAACAAATGTACATAAACAGTTTTGAACAAATGATTATAACAAATTAATATAAATGTAATAAAATATTTTAAAAAAATGTAAGGTACGTACCAACTAAATATCAGCCTACTTTTGGCACATCCTCACTACCTTTGGCCCACTATGCTTATATTTGGCGCATCCTGCCTACTTTTGGCCTACCCTACCTACTTTTGCCACGCCCTGCCTATTTTTGTCTCACCCTGCCTAATTTTGGTTCACCCTGCCTACTTTTGGAACACCCTGCCTACTTTTGACCTACCCCGACCACTTTTGGCCCACCTCGCCAACTTTTCATCCACCCTTTCTACTTTTGGCGTACCCTGACTACTTTTCGAACATCCTGCCTCATTTGGCACACCCTGCCTACCTTTAGCCCACGCTGTATGCACGTTTGGTTGAAGTGCAACAAAAGTTCTTTGTTTAGGCTCTTTTTAATTTAATTTTTATACTCTTTGAATCATTTTTGGCTACTGTGGAGAAGTTGAACATCAATTGTCTAAAGTCTTGTCAACGCATTTTGCTTTCCTCATATGCCGATGACACAGAAAGAATATTACAATATCTTGGAGGGATATAATAATAATTGTCAAGGATATTAGAATATCTTGGAGGGATATAAGAATAATTGGCAAGGATATTAGAATATCTTGGATGGATATAAGAATAATTGGCAAGGATATTAGAATGTTTTGTAGGGATATAATAATAATTGTAAATGACCGAAACGTTGCGAATATGGCAATGAAGATGAAGATAACTGTCCGAATAATGTAAATAATGCAAGTAATCATAATACCTCAACTCATTGAGGGTGCCCAATATTTTCAGCCTTGTGTCATATATAAGCTACGATTAGTAACTCACTATATCAACTCCGTGAATTCTTATTAGTGGATTCGACTCCTGAGTCCTGTCCATCGAAAACGCAGGTGACAGCTGACCATTTTCATTCCGCGAGGGATTAAACCGAACAACTTACGGCATCTGATTAAATCCTGTTTTATGAGGGCCGAGAGACAATTGCCAGCGGATTATTGCCGTTTTAATTTCACTTGGGATTAATCAGTTTACAAGAGCTGAACGGACCAGATATGAAAGTTAGAAAACACAGACGCACACATGGTGATACGTATGAACACACACACACGAGCACTCGTAAAAAAAACAAAACATACACACCCACACGCACGCACTCTCTCACAAATGCGCAACATTCGAGCATACACATAAGCCTACAAATACTGACCGTCACATGAATATACGCCTACATACGCACCAACAGACTTGTTCATAATTTCTCACATACTCTTGTACACAAACACACATACACACACACACACACTCGCATACATGAAAAAAGATATATATATATATATATATATATATATATATATGTGAAAAGTGTGTGTATATAAATATAAATATATATATATATATGTGTGTGTGTAGTATATTATATATATTATTATTTATATATTATATGCACGCTACTTATTAGAAAGCGCTCAATATTAGAGATAGAGCTAACATATTTGGTTGGATTGATGTGAGTTTGTGACCCTGGGTTTCACGCTTTTGCGATCGTCAGACAAACTCCAAGAAAATCCAAGTAATTCTTTTTAATATAAAAATATTAAAAAGATCGATCAATGTATTGTATACAGAGCAATAGGTTATACATGACAAAATAAAGGAAAAGACTTAACGGGTATTAAAAACTTATTTGTCGAAATAAATTACTAGATGTGTCAAGTTTTTTCCTTTGATATATAATAATAATAACAATAATAATAATAATAATAATGAAGAGTACATGGACCCATATATATATATATATATATATATATATATATATATATATATATATATATATATTTAGTTGGGTTGATGTGAGATTGTGACCCTAGGTTCCACGTTTTTGCGATCGTTTTGTCTGACGATCGCAAAAATGAAAAGGGTGACAAACTCATACCAATCCAACCACACACACACACACACACACACACACACACACACACACACACATATATATATATATTTCTTTTGTATAATTTGCATTTTCTATATGAACGTGTATAATATTATTCTTGCTTTTTATCACGACATTCTGGGTCGATGTACTCTTTATTATTATTATTATTATTATTATTATTATTTCGTTTCTTTTGATTTCTGGTGTGTACTCCTTTCTTTCCGGGTCCCGACCAGAGACCAAAGGTCAGAAATGAGTCTTGACATTTTCTACTGAGCAATTGAAAAGAGACACACACACATATTTACATATTTTACATAAATAAAACCTTTCGTAAGGTGTGGGCTGCACTCATGAGAACAATTTTTTGTATATCTTTAAGGCAATGAGTCTATTGGAATCTTTTCCAATTGACCCCAGGGCTCAAACTACAACAGTGATTTTTGATGCTCTTATATGCCACAATTTTTGATGCTCTTATATGCCACAATTTTGAGATTTCGATTTTGATATCTTTTTGAAGATCTTCAAAGATACATTGCAGTTTGCAGAGACTGCTATATCAATAAAAAGTCAATTCTTTTGTCTGCGGTCTCTAATAACAATGTCTGGGCGATTTCCTTTGATTTCTGTTATATACTCATTACTTTCCGCGTTCCACCCACAGATTAAGGTCCGAAATGTCATCATGACATTGAACATTTTTGTGAACATCATGACAGCGAACATTTTTGTACCGATAAGACTTTGTACATTTCCAAAGCCTTAAGGATCCAACAGTGAGGTACACTATCAAGGACTTTACGGTAATCTAACCAAGCTGTGCTTGGTTTTCTACAATTTTTCATGCAATATTCCCGGATCATTTTATTTATTAATAGTTATCTTTGAAAGCATATGAACCTCTTCGATATCCCTTTTATTCCGGGGGAAGAATATTGTTTTCATCGATAAATGAGTAAGTACAATTTGTCAGGATAGACGTGATCAATTTATATGGTGGACACACATGTTATTGGCCCGTAATATTTGGGATCATCTTTTATCCGTTTTTGCTAGGAGATATGGAATATTTTCAGTAATCCATTCTGGAATTTCATTGCAGTTATTAATTAGCATTGATAAAGTTTGGGCAAGAATTTTATGAATTGATGACAAATAATAGAGTCAGTTTGGGTACCTTGTCATTTTGTGTGGAATTCCATTTTCGGTATTTTATTAGAACTTGCTTAACGTTATTCTTCGTTATATTTCATCACAACATTCTGGGTCGATGCACTTTTCATTATTATTATTATTATTATTATTATTATTTTCTTTGATTTTTGACGTTTACACATTTCTTTCCTGGTCCCGTCCAGGGACCTAAGGTTAGAAATGATATCATGGCACTTTCCACTGACAAAAAAATATATATATAAATAAAAAAATACGTAGATAAAACCCTTCGCAAAGTGTGGGCTGTACTTGTCAAAACAATTTTTTGTATCTCCTTGAGGCATGGATTTCCAGGAATCCTTTCAATTAGTCTACTGCAATTTTTTCCAACCAGTCCTAGGGCTCCAACTACAACAGGGATTGTTGATGTTCCCATATGCCACATTTTCGAGATTTCTATTTCAAGGTCCTTGTATTTTGACAACTTTTTGAATATCTTCAAAGATACATTGCAGTCAGCAGGGACTGCCATATCAATAAGAAGGCACTTTTTTTTTGTTTGTGGTCTTTAATAACAATATTATTATTCCTTTGATTTCTGCTGTATAAACAATTCTTTCCGGGTCCCAACCAGAGACTCAAGGTCAGAAATATAATGTATAAGCATTGCTTTAGAGAACAATCTTTTGTATCTCTTTAAGCAAGTGTCTACCAGTGTCTACCAGTGATCACTTCAATGAACCTTTTCCAAGCAAAGCCTGGACTCCAATAGAAACTAGACTTATCGATGTCACATTTTTGAGATTTCTACTTCAAGATCTTTGTATTTTCATCGTTTCTTTTTAACAGCTTGATAACTACATTACAGTCTGAAGCAAATGACATGTCAATAAGCAAGCACAATTATTATTATTATTATTACTACTACTACTACTATAGTGTGGCGCAGGTGGATATTTTACGTGCCAACAGCTCTGTGACGTCACAGCATAGTGAGGTTTCGAGAGCTCGCTTAGAAAGTACTATACCTCAGTAGGTGACAGGCCGTTGATGCAGGAGGTCCTTAGTAATTGACATGTCTTCAGAATAAAATCACCGAGCTGCTGTTGAGGAGAGCCTTCGGCCCGGACACAAAGCGAAGGAAATCATTTAATACTTTAAAACCATGGTCCACAAACCTGCAAAGGTATAGGGGGCCTCAAACAACAAAGACAAATTCAGGCCACAAGGACGACCGCGTTCGTCGCCGACGTTGTCGAGGTGGTCGAAGAGAACCCTAGAAAGAGCACGTGGAAAATGGCCAAGAAAATGGGAGCCAGGAGGCGAACAATCGGCCGGATTGTGAAGGAGGACAAGAATTATTATTCTGTGCTTAAAAGAATATTTGTGTTTTCTACTAGTATGTTCCTAATAGTGTCGGGTAAATCTGAGTGTGTGTTTAAATGTGTTCTGATGGAGCTGTGATCAGATAGGTGTAACGTAAGACGTCTGGATAAACATGAGGTTGTGTAGCCGATGTAATTATTTATGAGTCCGGTTTGATCAGGAACGCAGTTCCTTAAAGGGCATTTGAACTCATAGATAATGTTCGTTCTTTGTAATTTTGACTTCGTTGGTGTGTTGTTATTTTTGAGGATAAAGTTGGCCGTCTTAAATTTTTTATAATAGTTAATAAGTTTGATTTTTTTATTCGGATCAGTAGTAGAAAACACAAATATATTAACTGCATCCACTTACCAAAAAAGACTAAAAATAATGGAAGCTCTAATAATAAAAAAAAAAGCCAACTCTTAACAATATTAACTATGAACAAAGCCACAATGTGC
>CAHIKZ030002113.1:690000-715000 GCA_903632075.3 Acanthosepion pharaonis
ATTTTCTTACTCATAGCAATGCTTTCTTTTACACATACTTACGCACACAACAACCACACACACACACACACACACACACACACATATATATATATATATATTGATATAAGACAACTTTTCAGCATCTCCTCGTATACAAAATAAACAAACAATAAAAAAATACCCCTAACGTCAAGGAAAATAACGAAAACAGCTTCTGCTATTTTTACTGCCGTTGCTAAATCGTATGTTTATTCAGCATACTCACAGCATAGAAATGCGACTTTTTTTTCTACAGAGGATTCGCCAAAAATGCACTGACAACGCGGTTATGCTGCAGACATCAGGTTGTACTGTTAATGCTAACGAATTTAGTGGAAGGGTCAGGTTCCGTTTGGTGGACAGATTCCCAGTTTCGTGTGGCATCATTTTCGCTTGCACAAAAATTAAAAAGCCCTGCGTCAATGAAGTCGATAGAGAGAGAGAGAGAGAGAGAGAGAGAGAGAGAGAGAGAGAGAGAGAGAGAGAGACAGAAAGAGGAATTGACAGAGAGAGAATTTTAAAGGGAGATAATGAGAGCCAAAGAAATGAAAAAAAGAGATATTTTGTTGCTGTGAATATAGACACACACACACACACACACAGAGGGAGAAAGAGAGAAAGAAGAAAATAACAGTAATAGAGAGAGATGTAGAGAGAGAAGGCAAGGGTAATCGATAGAGAGATAAGAAAGAGAAGCAAAGAGAAAGAGAAGCAGAGAGACAGACAGACAGTGACACAGAGTGAAAATTGAAAGGGAGAGACGGGAAGGAGAGCGAAAAGATGGAGAAAGAGAAGGTATTTTATTGCTGTGAATATAGTTAAAGAGAGGGAAGTAAAGAGAATAACAGAGAGAGAGAGAGAGAGAGAGAGAGAGAGAGAAAACGTTAGAGAGATGTGAAAGAGGGGCAGAGAGAAAGAGAGAGAAGACAGTATTATATCGCTATGAAAACAGTTACAGTGAACCAGAGATAGGGAGACAATGAGAGGAAGCCGGGGATAAAAAGAGAGAGCGAAGAAGAAGATAGTATTGTGCCGCTGGGAAAACAGTTTCGTGCGTGAGAGAAAGAGAGATGAGCAGAGAGGGTTAAAAGGGACGAAAGAAAAGGAAAGAGACAGAGAGAGAGAGAGAGAGAGAATGAAAGAGAGAGAGAGAGAGAGAGAGAGAGTAGATAGGATAGTGTACCGTTTTGAATACACCTAGAAAGAAAGTTATAGTTGCAGATTAAGAGAAAGAAAGAGATAATTTGAGATACTGAAATACGTACAGAGAAGAGAGAGTGATAGAGAAAGAACGAAAAAGAGATAGAGAATGAGAGGGGGAGGAATAAAGAAAGAAAGAAAAAGAGTGAGAATGAGAGAGTGGGAGATAAAGAGATAGGGAGAGAGGAATTGAGAAAAGAAAAGTAAAGAAAGAGAACGGTTATATTTTACATTTATAAATTTATTTTTTTGAAACGTGTCTGGACATGTAGCTTAGCCAATTTCATTCAGTTTCATTCGGCTATTGTTTTTATTAGTTATGATATTAAATATCCCAGGTTGTGATGATAGAATATCTACCAAGAAAGGTGAAATATTTTGAGAACCAGGACGCAAATTTACCGTGGATGGTTTAGCAATCAAAGCACTTTCTATACACTTTCATTTTAGCCAGACTCATTTCATTGAGCTACTAATGAATTGGAACGTCTTACATAGAACTTTTTCCACTAAGATTGTTCTTATATATGTAAATTTATATATCATATTCTCACATATATATTTAACCATATCTATATAGATAACTGTACACACACGCACATACACACACGCGAGCATACATACACACACACTTACTTATATCTATTTAAACAGTAAAGCAATGAAAAACCCTAACTGTACGCTTAAATTTATATATATATATATATATTATATATATATATATATATATATAGGATTAATACAAATATATAATTTGTCACTTAGATAATTGAAATATATATATATATATATATATATATATATATATATATATATATATATATATATTATCAAAATCGTGTAACAGCATAATTGTCCATACCACTAAATGTTTAATCTAAAATCCTCTAAACTAATTAAGTTTTATCCGGTTTTTTAAGGTTTTCAGATAAGACGTTTAACCATATTCACACCTTTTGTCATAAGAATCATTGAAAATTATTTATTAGGCTAGAAAAGAGAACAGGTTAAAATTATTCAGTTAGAAAGAGAACAGGTTAAAATCGTTTTCTGTCAGCCCCACTGTCTTTCCAAATGAGCAATGGTGAGAGGAAAAATCGTCCAGTCCTTCAGTAATGGCGCCTACATTCATACTCTGGCTTCCATTTTCAAAGTCCATTCAAGAACCATCAACATGACAGCGAATAAGTTTAAAAAAGAGGCTACAGTAGAGAGGAAAACTGGATCAGGAGGTCACAACTGGAAGAGGGATCATCATTTTAACTTAGAGCTAAAGAGATCAATTCGAAAAGATTCAACTCAATCCATAAGACGTTTGGCACATGAGAGAAGTTTCAGCTATGACAGTCCAAAGAGCAGTGGGAAAAGACTTAAAAATGAAATCGTACGTGAAAAATGTGAATCACCTTGTTACTCCAGGACAGAATATTAGAAGGTTAGAAGGCGAAGATCATATTGAATAAGTTGGAAATGATCCTGGGAATAATATATATATCTATATATATATATTTGAACGTATTTCAGTCCTTCATGAGCTTCCGAACCTTAGCTATGTTTAATTAATGATGAAAATGCCATTTTTCGTTTATGATCGATCAGATTCTTCTGTTAAACTTAGAGAGTAATTATACATTATTATTACTCAAAGTAGAGTCCAATAGTTTTATAAAAATCATCGGATAATTCCAGTAATATATCTTTAATCATTTCTACGATACAACGGTTCGGAACTTAATCTAACAATTGGACAATTCTGCTTTTACTCGATTTGGACAATTTGCTCCCGGTATACATACATACATACATACATACATACATACATACATACATATCTATCTATCTATCTATCTATCTATATACAGATGCACATATATATAGATATATATATAAACTCTTTTCCTGTAAGTACTTGATAACACCACGATACCATATTTTGTCTATTTTCAAGGATAGTTGCTACTAGTTATTTTTCTCTTGGAGTTTTCTTTGAACAGTCAGATATCAGTTTAGCTGAGAAGAAACAATGCATTTCTTAATAAGAAGATTGAAATTAATGCATGCAAGGTTTCACAGTTCTAGCATCACTCCATAATAGTCAGACTATGAATTTATCAGCCCACTCTCATATACATTATGAAATGGATTAAGTCCGACAATTATTCAATGCATTTATGCATTTTGTGTTTCTATAAAAACAACGTATGAATATATATATATATATGTATGTATATATAAATATATATATATATATATATATATATATATATATGAAGAAAAATATACGGAAAAAACAAACAAAAATCCTAATATGCAATTATGCTGTTTTAATGTTAATATAATGTCAACGTCGGACGTTTCGGTCTAATAGACCATCTTCAGGACATATTCATAAAACATAATTAACATAGAACATATTCAATTCATACTGTCGGATCTATATCCATATATTTGCTTACATATATATATATATATATATATATATATGAATGAAAATTATAAACAGGATGAAAGGAGAATTAAGAACATTAAAAAAAATGCATAACACCAGTTGACAATAGCGAAAAAATTAGATTAATTATTTAAAAATTTAAAACCTCTAACCTTGTAGTTAAAAATAATAATTCACCCCTAAAACAAAATTAAATAGGGCAAATATTACTTACGAATTGTATTCCTGATCAATCAAAATTCGTAAATAATTATGGAGGCCACACTATAACATATTTGACACGCAGACTCACTCTACACCTTTCTGACCATAGCTCAATTAGATCTCATTTAAATATTCATGAAGACCTACCGGACACTATTCGTAACATACTTGTCAACAACATTAATATAATAGCATCATCTACATGCAAAAAAAAAAGGCTAAAAATAATGGAAGCCTTATTAATAAAAGCAAAAAAAAAAAAAAACAACATTTAATAATATTAACTTTGAACGTAGACACAATATCTTGACCGCGTTTTGAAAAATGTAAACATTTTATAAAACATACATGCAACAAACTATTTCTTATTTAACAGTTTATGCTTACGTGGACGGGTATGCATTTGCGCGTAGCAACGTGGTTATCAGCGCTAATATATACACATACAGCTTTTACCTTCCATTCGTCGGCGAGCGAAGCTGCGGAACGTTTGACATGAAAATTAATATCTAAATTAACACAAGACAAACTGTAAAGCAAAGTTATGAGTAGAAAAATCAGTAAATCGTGTTATTTATCTTTAATTTTCTTAAGTAAACACCTTTTACGAACAGAGACTCTTTTGTCCTTCGGGTGGGTCTTGTATTCGCTGACCCCCATGTTTAATTATCAGATGAAATCGTCGACTCTTTTCAACGATGGCGAGATTTAATTGAAAATGAAAAACAAATATATCAACCAAATAGAATTATTCATCTCCTTCAATCACACACACACACACACACACACACACACACACACACACACACACACATATATATATATATATATATATATATATATATATATAACTGAATGGGTAAATATCAGTAGGTATATTCTATAGTGTAAGAAAAAAGCTGTGCTCAATGTAAAAATAACAAAGTTATTTATATATATATATATATATATATATATATATATATAATATCTTACATTGACTGAAATAAAAACAAAAATATTAATTCCAGCACTTGAAAATTGCTTCGGCATGAAACTCGGAGTTGTGCAATTAATGTAATATATTATATATGTTTCTTACTATATATATATATATATATATATATATGGGTTTTAGTTAAAGGGTTACTAATGTTGTGGAAATAGCAATTTAAAACACATGAAACTATATAAGAAAGAGACCAGCTTACCGAGTTAGGAATCCAGGGGAAGTAACTCGAATTGAAATCGGATGAAGTAATAAGATATCAGTATGTAGGAGGGGAGTGTAAAAAGACTGGCTAATGCTCATGGACATATTTCAGTAAGAACGGTCAAACACCTTGCTATATCTATCTTGTTTTTTTGCAATGTTGAGGTGCGTAGCATGACGCTTTCGTAGGTTCGGCAAAAAAAAAAAAAAAATCCCCGTAGAACCCACATAAACGGTATCGGGTCTGTCTATCTCCCCGGACGAAATTCTGCCCTTCGGCATAGCCTTGTCCGGGTTCCTCTCTGCCCGAAGGCACAGACTTCAACACCATCTAAGAGCTGAGTAACAGATCCCAGCTAAGCGGTATTTATTAGATAGAGGGTAGATGTGGCACAAGGCCGAGTTTAACGTGGGACATCCGAGCCCTTAGGCTCGGCCAAAAATGCCACGTAGAAGCCGCATAAGCAGGATCAGGTCTTTCTACCTTCTCGGACGAGACGCTGCCCTTCGGCAAAGCCTCGTCCGAAACATATATTGATGAATCTCAACTCTAGGCATAAGAAGACCGCCTAGAAGGGCTGTAGCAACTCATCTCTCGACATACCTTTGGAGCCTTGCCTACCCACCAGAAGAAGAACAAGACTCTAACTAATTGATTTAGTATAGCATACGGGACTGGAAGAACGGAGAGTCGGTAAATGAGAATTAGGTAGATGTGCGAAACACAGACATCCGACTTCCCCTTTAAGGAAATATTCCTCCAAGACCACAGGTGAACTGCACCCTCAACCTTCACCTGCATCTTCGACCAATTCCTTTCCAGCAATAGATCGGGATCGAACCAGGTTCTTGACCGGTCTGTCTGTCCAGAGGAAAAGCTCTGGAAAAGAAACTCTCTTTCATGCTCCCAACCGCAAGCCAACCAATGTACAAATGTCTCGTACCTTCTGATTGTTTTTTTAGACTTTTTTGGCTCTGCTTGACACAACAACCGAAACGTCATCAGCATAGGCGGAGTACCTGGCCGAGATGCTATCACCAGGTAAGGAGATTCCGCGTATGACAGGAATCGCCTTTAACATGTGAAGGAAAACTTCCAACGCATGAAGGTAAAGCAAAGGCGAAATCGGACAAACTTGATGAATGGAGCGGGGTAACACGAAAGACTCCGATCAAACTCCATTTAATAACACCAGCGCATCGGTGAACGCAAATAGAAGTCGGATCCAAGTGTGAAAGTACGACTCGAAACTGACGGCCACAAAGCCAGTCGCCGGAAAACAATGGTCAAACCTATCGAATGCCTTGGACTGATCTAAATTGATCGGCGAGGCTTCACTGTCGAGTTGCTCGTTGATCATGCGTACCAAATGAAGGTTGTCCTGAATAGTTCTACACTTCGCAACACAAGTTTGCTCAGAGCCATTCAGACTAGACACGACAACCTGCAAGCGGCTGGTTGTTCGTACCCGATCTATACGATCTATATTGGAGTCAAAGACAGAATTTCAATCGCCAGCTAAAAAAAACTATATATATATATATATATATATATATATATATATATATATATATATATATATATAAGAATCTTGTCAGCATTAAATAATCCATTGAGTTTAATATGACACAAAACAAACCAAACTATGCATTTTTTTTAAAGAAAATATTACCAGCTATATATTAAAAAAAAGGAAATTTTGTCGGCATTAAATAGCCCATTGTGGTTGATATGTCGACACCCAAGAAAAAAAATGTAGAAATTCTCTCTTCAAAATAATAGTACCATTAACAACAACAACAAAAAAAAAAGACTTAAAAAAAACACTGAGGCTCGATTATCGTTTACCGAGGACACTGACCTGTTGGAGAATGACGACTTGTATAAAACCGTTGGTTGAATGGAATTGATAAGCACACAAAGTGCTGATTATTACGTTGATAAAGAATGAATTCAAAATAAAACTAAGAATGACAATAGATAAGATGAACACTATTATGATAGATTCTGCCTCAATAAACAATTATATTAAAAACAATTACAATTAACGACTGATAAATTAGAAACAATAGTTCAATTATGGTTATACAATTGTTCACTAAGGCCCGTTCTCATCAAAATATGATTCGCCCTGTCGGCCGGGGCTACAAAATACGCCGACTGCACCTCTGAAAAGGGGTAAGACCTCCCACCAAATGAGTCGTCCTGGGTAAGACGATAAACGACATCCAACAGCAAGGCCTCTGATCAAGAGGTTTTGAGGATCGTGGAACCACCTCTTAATTGATGGTGTTCCCAGGTCAACCCTGAACCGGAGTGGTAGCACCTGTTAGGGTCCCAGATAAGGGCAAATAGTTAATCCCCAAACTGGGGTCAAAACACTATGTAAGTGTAAAAATAGATTTTAATACCCTCAATACATTTTTGCAAAAATTATTGCCAGCAATGAATTTTTGAAGAAAAAATTATTACCAGCAACTCAGTTTTGAAAAAAAAATACCACCAATACATTTCTGAAGGAAAAAGAAATATTACCAGTAATACATTTTAGAAGGAAAAAGAAATATTAACAGTAATACATTTTGGAAGGAAAAAGATATTACCAGTAATACATTTCTGGAAAAAATACTAGCAGTAATGCATTTATTAAAAATTTTTTTAGCAGCAATAAAAATTTTGTCGGAATTAAATAACCCATTGAGGTGTTGATATGCCGCAAACCAAAACAAAATATAACGAGATTGCATTACTATTTTAGTCAGGTTTAGTCTATTTAGTAAACTCTTTTATTCAATTCTTCTCTACCCCGAAGACTGTGAATAGTCAATCAAAATTGCTATTAAAATTCCCCAGTTTCCTCAAGCCGTGCCTTGAGGGCCTTCATTTTTATGTGCCGTGTCCCTTCAAAACGTAGGCGGTCATGGCTCTTCACATTTTCCTGTTCTTTTTAACTCTTAATAAATTTTATTTTTCTGTTATTTCTCCTAAACCTTGTTCCGTCATCCATTTAGTTAAGCTCTCTAAATATGTTATGCATTATTTTCACCTGTCCCTCTTGACCGCAATCTGTCTTGTGTGAATTAGATCCTCCAAGCCTTCTTCCCTTATTATATTACCCAGAAATTTCAACTGTCTCTTCCTGATGTTAAGTATAGGTGCCCTTTTTGTTTCTGTTTTCTATAAGACTTCGTCGTTGCTCATATATTTGGTCCATGGTATCCTCAGCATCCTTCTGTAGAACAACATTTCTGTCTCTTTTCATTCTTAATGGGGGTTGTCCAGCATTTCCTGCCATATAGGAGGAGAGATATCATGTAAGAGTTCAGGACACTTTTCTTTGTTTCTAACGAAATTTTTCTGTATCTTAATAGTGTGCTTAGCTTTTGGAAGGCATCTTTAGAATTCCAATGCTCCTACCGATTTCAGTGTCTCTTTTTTTGTCCTCTGTTAAAACACTTCAACCCTTATCTTCTCCAAATATCCGCATAAATTGTGCCTCTTACTTTGTAACCTTTAATTTCAATTGACTCCCAAGAGGATGCTTCTCCGATCACTACAATCTTAACTTATTCAAGTCTAGAGATGACTGTTATCTTACCCATTTATACACATAAATTGTGCCTCTTACTCTGTAACCCTCTATATCTACCTTGTAAAAATAAAAAAATGGCCTTTTTTCCTATAACATAAGATGCTTTATCATAGTCTGTAGAGTATTAAGGCATTTGTGGTATCTTGTTTTTTGTTGGCTAAAATTAGTAAAATGTACTGAGAAAACCCTACTGCTATTTACTCTCGGTTAGGGTGTAAAATTAACAAAAATTGTTTAATTTACCACGGGGGCCAAACATTTTGTACCCCAGTGTATTTTTTGAGTTGACACTGAAGTAAGTTACCGAATATGTTAAAAGTGACTCAGGAGGCTTTCAAATAGAAATGATTCACTTGAAGATGTTGCCATCAAAGCTAGTAATAATTGAGGACGTCAAACCATGGCCTTTTGATCAATTTGAATCTCCTGAAAACATATCAGATGATTAAATTATGTTCCTAGACAATCGATAAAACTATGTCTGCCTCTGCACCGGTTCAAAAACACTACAAGGAAAGGACTAAAAAAAAAACAAAAAAAAAACTAATTGAATAAAAGAAGACTCGTAAGAACCTAAAAAATTTTATCGGGATACAAAAGGTGACTGCCTCCCTGTTGTTGGGACAGTCACAATGGTCGCCTGACGGCCGGCAATAGATTGGCAAAGGGATGTTATGATGTAGAGCCCAGAAAAAAAGAACGTCCCTATCCACCAGGGGTAGGTCTTACAAAAAAAAAAAAAAAAAATACTTCCAAGTTTCGAATTGGTGACCTTCTGCGTGTTATGCAGATGTGATAACCACTACACCACGAACACACAAAGTTCTTCCTGTAAAATCTACACTATGGTTTAAGGGCGTCATTCTTCTTCGGGTTCTACATCGCAATTGCCCTTCGTCACTCTATCTCCTGACGTAATTTGCCGAACGCTACGTACGCTCGTGACTATCCCAACGAAAGGGAGACAATCGCTGTTTGTATCCCTACATATTCAAGGTTTTACTTTATTTACACATGATGTAATGCATATGCATACACCTGGGTTCCCCCTCACAGTAATATGATTGGCTTGTGTCAGCCATAAATACAGACTGATGTAGAGGTACATGACGACGCTTATTGCCTACGCCTATTGCCTACCACTATGACGAGGACCAGTCTATTACCGTTACCTGCTAGATTGTCCTACTTGGTTACAGTAGTCCAAAACCACTTTGCTACTTCAAACAAATATATCCCCTTCGGGGACATATCAACACACGAGATATAACTCATTACTACTGGGGCAAATAAGCAATAGGTAAACTCAGAGAAGAACTTAACGCTTATTTTCAACTTTGAATAATTTGATGTGTTGTCCCAGTGTGCTTGATTACATAATATTTTTTTCTCATTCTCTCTTGAAAACTTCAAAAGAAGTCTTGCTGATAAAAAGAAAATCTTTTACTGTCTGAGCTTTTCCAATAACCACAATAATTCAGTATGATTTACTTTCTACAAGAGATTAAAAGTGCAACTCTAAAAACTTGGATAAACCGAATCTAGCAGATCATTTCTCCTCTGATTCAGACCAGGTGTCTCAATGGAAGAAGAACTGAATTCAATATGTACAAAACCATAATTCTCTTCAGAATTTATCTTACATATCTATAAGTCTACCATTCGGCCATGCTTAGAATATTGCTGCCATATATGGTCATGTTCTACCCTTTACCTTGAACTCCTTGACAATATCTAAAGAAGAATCTGCAATATTATTAGTCTTGATTTGGCAGCTCAGCCCCAGCCACTTTCTCACCCCCCCCTAAGGTTGCCTCCCTATGTCTTTTCTATAAATACTTTCATGGTAATTGTTCGAATGAGTTGTAGCGATCATCATCGCCATCACACATACATACATACAGATCATACGGCAAGCATTCATTGGCTAATCTCCTCAAAACTAGCTTGCTGATTGGTCAATCAAATCGCCTGCACGCGAGGAAAAATATTCCCGCGAACAAGGATGGAGCCTGTCACGTGGGACACCGCCTTATATAAACAAAACACGAATAAGCCTCTCTCGTGTTCTCTTCATTTCATTTTTTTCCTTGATGCCAAGATGTAATCATCAAGGTCAGACGTTAAAGATCATTGCCAACAACTCTTACCGACTTTCTCGCAAGTCGTCAGTAGAGTCCAGCCATTTACGCCTGTCCACACAAATCCACGACTTTACTCACAACGCACACACAGACACAGATGTTTGTATTAAATTACACATATTCTTCCTCTCTGTGACAATGCCAAGTTCATGAACCAGAACTCTCTTCTTTACTCAAAACGACACACTTCTTAACTAACTGTATTCTATTCTAACACCAGACTCTATTCAACATAGACTCCTGAACATTCTTATTCAAGAGAAATTCTTTTGAACATTTAATCTTAATCAGAATATAGTTAAAGGGAAACAACTTTTTCTCCCTTAATTAAAACACGCCATTGCATTATTGTTTTGTATGTTATTGTTTCAATATATATTTTATTGTTGATGCACAATTGGAGTCTCATTGTTTTTTTCTTGAATCATTTTATGTATAATAGATAAATGCTCTTAGAACACGCAATTACATTTGATAACATCAACGCATAAATCCAAGCAGCATTTACAAGCTAGATGTAGCCGTAAATTCTATGCTAACAGTTCCTTCTCTCGCAGTTCTCGCCTGTGGAATTCCCTTCCGGCTCTATGCTTTCCAGCCAACTTTAATCTGTAGAAATTTAAATGCAATGTCAATCGCTATTTACTGTCCATCTGTTTATTTTCTTCTCTTTCTGCTGATCATTAATGTTTCTGTTCCTAGTTTTTCCACACCCCTTGTGTCTTAATGGCATTACAGCCTTGCTTGGGGTGATTCCGATTAAAAAAAAAGTAAAAACAAATTGGTAACGTTCTACCCCTACCCAGCAGACCCTGAACTTTCACCTATCGTGATGGATGCGTGGGTGTTTCCCCAATAAGCGTCATTGCCTTGAACGTCTATTGGGTACCAAACTCATTTCAAACCTGAAGTGTATCTCATATATACGATGTATTGCTAAAGATGTTCAACAAAATGATCAGACTGAAAATGCTGTATTGCTGGCTACACCCCCTTGCCTTGTTCGTGATGAATTATTTTCCACCCCACAACCACTTTTTCACAGAAACGGGCTTGGCCATTTCTCTATCCATGTCATGTGTTCTAGCAAGCCACATTATTTAGTACTACCAGCTCTGACCTTTACAACTGAGACCCGCCATAACAGGTACGTAAGGGCAAATCCTTTATATTTCCTTCGTAGTACAAAGAAGTTCCACTCGGATAGGTTCTTCCCCCGCCCCTCAAATCGCTGCTTTCTGGAATAGACTCCCGGCAGGGTGTTTTTTTCCATCTTGAGTTTTCCAAGTCGACGGTTTAACGTTATCTTTTCTGCATAGGCCCATGAACTTCACGTCTTACCTTATCTAATGCTCATAGAACTCCACACAATAACCCTCTATCTTGAAGGGTTATTAGTATTTGGTTAACATTAGTATTAAAAATATATTCAAAAAGTCATTTTATCTGTCTTGCGACGATGGCAAATGTGAAATGGATGTGTCCACGGAAGTATCTTAATATAAGTATTAGGTTGGTGCAAAAATAATGACGTAATAATGTCGTTTTTTGACGTATTTTTTAACGTCAAAAAACGACATTATTACGTCATTATTTTTGCACCAACCTAATATCTTAATATTAATGTTTTTATAATTGTGTATATGTTGGCGGGGGAGGTAATGGCTGCTCTAGTTACTGCTACGTAGTATTTACTTATTTAAGATGTTGCATACTGAGAAAGACAATATTCGGATTATTTTGTGAATAGATCCAGAATGCCCAGATAACGAAGCCATGGAGTTTTACTTTGAAAAGACTGACTTCAAAAAGTTCAGAGGTCATCCAAGAACCACCATGGTCACAACGCTAAAACGAGACATTCAAAGAACAAAAAAGAAAGATCACCCTTTTCCTGTAGAGAAGTTTACAATCAAGTAAGATCTGCAGCAAACTCACAGAGGACTGTTTGGTTTGTTTGTTTTATGGAATATCAATCTCAATGGGTTATTTGATGCCGACATTTTTTTGTCAAAAATCAATTTCTGGTAATATTTTCTCTTCAAAAATGTATAGCTGGTAATACTTGAAAAAATTTATGGCTGGTAATATTTTTTTTCAAAAATATTTTGCTGGTAATATTTTTTTCCTTGAAAAATTTATTTCTGGTAACAATTTTTTAAAACCTATTTTTACACATTCATTAGCTTTTTACCTCATAGCTGGAACCCTAACAGGTACTACCACTCCGGGTCAGGGCGGACCTGGGAACACCAGCAATTAAGAGGGGGTTCCACGCTGCTCAAAACCTCCTGATCAGAGTCCTTGCTGTTGGACGTAGTTTATCGTCTTACTCATGACGCGGACGTAGTTTATCGTCATACCCAGGATGTTCCAGAGGACAGAAAAGGCCTCAAAAATATTGTCGAAACAGTGTACAATGTCACCGAAGATGAGAGAACATTCAAATTCATGACCTCAAATCGAATTTGGATGATGAAGATATGTTGGCATCATTTTGTGCGTGTGTGTCTGTGGTATTTAACGAGTAATTCTTGTTCTTTCTTTAAATCAAGCATTTTTCCCCCTGTCTTTTGTTGATAACAGATCTCTGGTTGTTCAAATTTGATAGAAGTTGGAGATGACAGGTTGCAGACCAGGGTTGGTAAGGTCTTATCTTTAAACGAACAAATTTTATCTTTCTTGGTTGAAAGCGAGCTGCTCAACGTCTTTCATAATGGTTTAGTTAACCCCATGGCATCATGTGACATATCTGTGTTGTCTCTTCTTCTCGGTATATCTCACGTTTTGTATAGTGTTTCTTAACTTTAACCGAACAATCTGAGCTGAAATTAATTTATAAAAACACAAGCTAAAAAAAAAAAAAGAAGTGTTTTGTGCACGGAATAGTTCTATCGAGCAGAGCATCATCATCTTTATAGCTTTTCTTTCGCATCTCGACTAATGACCTATCTGGCCTTTTTTCAGGAGGATATACATTCAAGGTTTGGCAGGAAAGATTCAAGACTTGACAGATAGTAATGGCCGAGAACAGTATAAACCACGCCTCAGTTTAAAATTATCTGTGTCATTCTAGTCAATTATTATCTCTAGAATCTTTCTTTCAAATTTGTAACTCTACCATTCGTCTAAGTATTGAATATTGCTGACATATCAGATCTGGTGCTCCTGCTATGAATTTAGAGATTCTTAATAAAATCTAAAGAAGAATCTGCAATGTAATTTTTCATGACCTGGCATTTCACCTTCAGTCACTCTGCCAATCTCTATCTATAAAAGACAGGATCTGTGTGTGAGTGCGTAACGAATCCAAGGCCGCAATTTTCGACGGATTTGCACCAAAATTTACATGCACATGCTCCAAGTTAGCGGGAACGCTAAGACCGACTTTGCATTTTCCAACTCTCATCGATAGTGGAAATAATCGATTTTTTAAGGCTTCTACGGCAGTTTTCATGTAGCTTGCTGCCATTTTCTACTGGCCAAAGTGAGAGCCAATAGCTGGCTGCCACGAACAGGTAGGAAGATTCTATTCGCCAGCTTGAGAGCCAACAGCTGACTGACACGAATGTTAACTAGCATGCAAAAAAATCGATAGCTGCATTTGTCACAAGTGGGCAAAATTTAAATCTGCATGGCACTTTACTCCAATTGGCTCATTCACTTGCTTAAACTCAACGATGATTCTGATTCCGCAGAACTGGGTTGGGTGTGAAAAAGTAATTGGAGGTCCTTTATGGACAGACGAAACCAAAATTGAGTTGCTTGGACGTAATTCTAGAAATCATGTATGGAGGAAAGATGGTGATGCCTTCAAACAAAATAACACAGTTCCAACAGTGAAATTTAGTGGTGGCATCATCATGGTTTGGGGATGTTTTTCTGCAAAAGTTACTGGCAACATATGAGTAATGGATGATAGAATGAATACCGTAGTATATCAAAATATTTTGGAAGCAAAGTTAATGATTTCGGTTGAAAAACTTGAAGTTCCTTCTGGTTGGATCTTCCAACAAGATAATGATTCTAAGCACACTGCAAAATCTACAAAGAAATGGCTTGCTGAAAATAATTTAAATAAACTGAAATGGCCGTCAGTCCCCAGATTTAAACCCAATCGAGATCTGTGGGGTTATTTGAAAATTCCAATCCAGCCGAGAGCACCAACAAACTGAAGATCATTTGCGAAGAATGGAATAATAATATCAACTAAAATTTCCATTAACTGACAACTACAAGAAGAGGTTAGTTGCTGTAGAAGTGAATAATGGCTATTCTACAAAGTATTAAATAAAGATTATGTATTCACTTTTGTATTGTACGAATATTTTTTCACCCATCAAAATGGATAGGCGTTATTTATTTCTATTAAATCAAATTTTTATTCTGTTTTCTATGCATATTTAGTTATTATGCATCTGTGTACATTTAATTATATGAAAATTATGTTTACTCATTAGTAAAAAACTTAAAAATTTGTCTGTGTACGAATATTTGTTTCCCCGCACTGTATATATTGAAGGATTCATCTGGTCATTTTTCAGACATATATATATATATATATATATATATATATATATATATATATATATATATATATATATAAAAAAAGAGAGAAACCGTAAACGTTTTTGGTTGTAATGTGGATTAAAAAAAAAAATATTATGCTATATTTTCCATAAAATTATGTAAAATAAAGCATAATTTAAAAAAAATACACATCACAACCAAGCGGTTTCTCTCTTCTTTTAATATACACACTTTTCTCTCGTTGGGACTACTATAATCTCTTCCTTTATATATATATATATATATATATATATATATATATATATATATATGTGTGTGTGTGTGTGTGTGTGTTTGTGTGTGTGTGTGCAGGAGATTCGGAAGTCGTCTGGAAGCTGTGATTGAAGCCAATGGCCATTTTCTTGAATAAATGTATTCTTTAGTATTTGAAGACATTTTTGTGTAATGTTGGTAAATATAGCTGTTAAAATTAGATGTCAGTATTATTTTCATTTTTGCGTCATTTAGACGACAATTTATCCCTCGCACCCTGTATATGCAAATAATCAGTGTATTCATGTGTTATTTAAAAGGATAGGATTACCGATTTGCTTCCTTGTAATCCTCTCACGTTTTAGGGCCACAGTCTGAAAGTATTGACCATTTGAACTTATCTCGCATGATTGATCTTCGAATTTTGCCAAATCAAGCTGCTTATCGGGTCTGAGCCTTTGGTTGGGCAAAAGGTCATTGTTTAAAACGACTGCATTTCTGGATTAACCATTCTTACAAAAGTTTCTTTACAGTGAGGCAACAAACAAGAATTACCGCGTAAAACAATCGAACAGTAATTCTAAAGCTCTCAGTGTTCTTTTCATGGGCATTACGACGTTTAGTAAGCTAAGCTTAATCTGTTACACAAATCAGAGAAACAAAGTCAGGATTGAACACTTTATACTAGTAACGATCTAAGAGCTTGTTAGCAATTACCTTACAGTGGTGCACTTCCAGTGAGAAACGCAAGTTAGTTTAGTCTATCACAAAGTAAAGTACCTAACGAGGATAGAGTATATTATACCATGGTCTACGAGATGTGCTTCTTATGAATTACACGACGTCAAGGAGACTAAATCATTCGGTTTATTCAAATGTCATCAATGGAATATTTTGTTCAGTATTAAGAAATCATTCATTTATTGCTTGCGTAAATCGTCAACAGAATTTTTTATTTTATACATTGTCTGTGCGTACTACCCCGACGAGGTGGGACAAGCAAGGAATGGTGGTCCGGAAGTGCTTGTGATTCTGATTATCTTATGAATATTTTCGCTTTTCTACCTACATTTATATACGTTACAAATTAAACTATGTCCAAGCAACTATTAAAGAACGAAACATTTTCGTCGATTTTGATGTCATTTTCAGGGTATTTTTTTGTTGTTGTCTCAATCCGTGAATTTATTTTACTCATGCTAAGTCTCGTAAAAGAAAACAAAACAAAAAAAAAAAACACTATTTAAAATTCACTATATTTTATTTTACAGCTCGGACCATCGACCCTATATTCATAAGTTGAATGTGTTAAATTATTCAAATTTTTAACAAGAAACCTCAAGTTGATGTAAAAATTGCAGCAAAACATTGTTGATTTATTTAAGATGCAATGATCTATTATGGAATATCAGTAATTTGAATTTAGATACATTGTATTTATTTTCTATTTTCCTAGCTGAATTGTTCACCAATATTGCATATGATCCATTTTCGTCTATAATTAGGTTACAATAAAATTTATATTTTATTTGAATACTAACTTATGAAAATTCAAATGTAGTAAAGTGGGGGGCCCGTATCATAGATTCGCCGGCTTTGATCTTATATATATATATATATATGGTGCGATATAGTGTTGCAAATTATTATTATTATTATTATTATTATTATTATTATATTACGGTGTGATATGGTGTTGCAAATTATATAATAATAATAATAATAATAATTTGAAACACCATATCACTTGACTAAACACCAGATGTGTTGAAACAAAATATCTATTTTTGTAGTTTTCTTATAGCATACTTACGTTATAATTTTAAATAAATATTATTCGTTCTACTTTGTATTGAGGATTTATTTTTTAAAATAGTGTTTTTGGTTACTGGAATTGTATTCCATATATACCAGCCTTGTATTCGTATATATATATATATATATATATATATATATATATATATATATATATATATATATATATGAATGAATGAAGAAATATAGTTTTGGGGTGTACTATATTTATAAAGTGCTCAATATCAGAGATAGAGCATATGTAAATACAAAAGTGAATACTCAGAGGCGACAGACTGTTTCCTGCAAGATGCAATCATCATGTGGCGTGATGTTTGCGTTTAGCATGAAACAGTATGTGTGCGTGTGTGTGTGTGTGTGTGTGTGTGTGTGTGTGTGTGTGGTGCTATATCGATGACATAACTATAGACAGATAAGTGTTCATAATTTGGATATGAATAACTTGAACAAAAAATGAACATATTTCAAGAACTAGAATTCAAGATATACATTTTTAGAACAGAAACTATGGTCTGGAAGAGGAATAAAAGCAGTGTTAGATTCTAAACTGAATCCATCATAAAAATTCAAGATGTGGAATTAGCAAATATTAAATATTTCAAATGCTTCGGTGTACGGATTAATTATAATAAATTCAATATAGGAGATAAGGCAATTAGTCATAGAATATGCTGTGCCAGGAGTACTTTTGTCCAACACCACAAACTAATACAAAACTAAAATATTAGCCTAAAATCTCGAGTCATGTTCTTAAACAGTAACACCAGATCGAGACATTCATATGGATATTCTGTAAGAAGTCAAACCGGTTCAGAAATATGTCAGATGTATACACTCACTTTCTCGCACCAATTGTCGAAAATGGCTTCGATTGAATGGAACTTGTAAGTCTTCGAGCTTTGTGGACTTGCACAACAGAATAAAAAAGGACCGTGCGAAATAACTGAAAACACATCACTTGAATATTGCAACAACTACAATGGATAGCACATGTAACTCGGAAAGAAAATAATGACACAATCAAGATGTTGACCTTCCACATTACCTTAAAGAAAAAAATTAGAAAGGAAACCCTCATCAATACCTCAATACCATATATATATATATATATATGTTCAGAGAGAGAGAGAGAGAGAGAGAGAGAGAGAGAGAGAGAGAGAGAGAGAGAGATAACAGTTATCTTGGGAAACCTGTTTTCCTGAAAAATTGTTTTAAAAGATTTTGTAAGTTTGAATCGAAAGTAGCACTGGCTGCTCGGTAAATGAATGTCGAATGTTTCCTAATAAGGAAACAACGAATATTACCATTACCAATAGAGCTGAGAAGAACAGGTACTGCACTTTAACTTCATCTCGATGGACAGGTTGTGAAGGAAACCATAACTGGCTACTCGGTCAATGAATGTCGAATGTTTCCTTATAAGGAAACGGATAATACTGGCATTGCCATAGTATGTCCTTTACAAGCCGTAGTCACAATATGACGTCACTATATGCATTCCAGAAATATTTGACAATAAAAACGGTGGATTATAGTTTTTGAATTTTACATCGTTTTTATTCAGCAATGATACTCCATTGGACCTACCTATTATATATATATATATATATATATATATATATATATATATATATATATATATATATATGTCCATTCAGAAAGTTGAAAATCATGACTCTTCACAGCTTTCATTTCTTTATTATCTGTGAATTGCCATGTATTCTTGGGAAAAATAGTGGAGTGGTTTCCCGTTGCCTTTTCCATAGTTTTACATGCCCTGTACCTTCATGGCATACGATAATGACTCTTCACACGTTCCTTTTCTTTATTATCTGTGAATTGTCATGGTGTCTTAAGAAAGATAGTGGAGTGGCTTTCCATTACCTCATAAACAGTTTTAAATGCCATGTAGCTTTGTTGTAGAGTACGAAAGGTTTTTCTTCCTACATATGATTTCGAATCCCTCGTCGCCAAGTTGTTATGCAGTGGTTTCACAGTGGAGGCTTGTATTTGTACTAAGTCGGTCCTAAAATAGGTTCGACGTACAAAACGTTAGGAACTTGATATAATAGGTAATGACGCAGAGAAATCTGGTTGGGGTGGCTGATACTTTAATATCCGACTAAGGGTCGTCCGACATCGACTGACTGACCAGCTCACTGAGCGACTGCTACTACTTCTCCTACTTGTTATAGGTGGAGGAGTCTATTAACTATAGAATAGATGTGTTCCGCTATAACAACCTTCAAGACATAATCCATAATGATTTTTCACATATGTATTTTCCTCATTGTCAGTGAATTGCAATGCCATCTTCGGAAATATATTGTTATGGTTTCCTGTTGCCTTTCTCCACGATTTGGAATCCAGAGTTTTACTTCTCATAGACATGTTATCACCTAAGATTTGAGAATCCATTCTATTCTGCTATTTAACCCATAGTGTTCATGCCTTTTCTAAGGTGATTAGGTCCCCGGATTTGAACTCGCCTCCCAGATTCTTCTTCCAGCGCTAATAGCTATTACATTATCCGGGTTGCCCGCACATCCTATTACGGATAAGCACAGCTAAGATCCAAGAAGTCTGGCGCAACATAATCTTTTTACCTCAATTATTTTTTCTGCTGAAATGAGTTAAACTTGGTAGATACCTGCCAAAAGATGTCTGTTTTGTATCGTCTATTTTACTCTTTTTCTTTCGACCTTGTTCATTGGAAACATTCCAAAAGAATATATTTTTTCCAGCCGTTATCCATACATAATACAGAAGTACTATACAAAGGACCATCTCAGCTTACTAAACTGAGTTTACGATACCAATTAATCTATGTTTACTTATCTATTTATTAATTATTGCTGCGTCATTGCTTCAAACACGTTTCGTTGCCAAGGTGGCCGGTTAATCGGTGAGGCAGGAGGTACTAATCTGTGAGAGGAGAAACAAGAGGAGATGCCACATTAGCGACAGCTGTTTAAACAAACGAAAACAAAACAAAAGAAACAGACGACCAAATAAGAATGAAGCACGTTTTCAATGTAACACATTATAGGGACGAGTATCCTAGCCTCTGTTGTTTTTAGTTCTACATATAAGTATTTCATGTTCTTTGGGCTTTTTGCTACAATCTGAAGCTTCCAGGTTCATGGTACATTATTTCTCATATTTTTGAATTGGAATGTTCATTTCTTTTGTTTTGAACGCAATCTTTCAGCCAATATATTCTTTGGGCTTCTAGTTACTATCTGAAGTTTCGAGAATAAATTGTGTAGTAAACTATGTAAAAATATCCGCATTATTTACATTATTCAGACTATTGTCCTCATCTTTGTCGCCATCTTTATTACAACGTTGTATATTCCGGCCTTCTTCTTCAGGTGGTTGGAATGTCGAACTGAACCATTTATTTCGCTCACTGGGGTAGACTGTTCTAGTTCCACGTGCCATGTTTAATGGATGTCAGTTATCAGTCATCTCCTGTTATTTCCCCTCTCCAAGTTCTCAACTGCCTTAACTGGGTATGGAACTCACACTCTTTGGGTCCTGTCACTGGATCTAACCAACGCCTTTATCCACTCCACCATGTGTCCTTGAGGCGATCTGTGTATGGATTTCTGGGTATTATAAACCTAATATATTCAGCTCGATTTTTACCAGTGCTCATATTGCAACTTTTTGCAGTTATCATTACATGGTTTTACACGTGGAACTAGAACAGTCTACCCCAGTGAACAAAATAAAGGGATAAGTTCGACATTCCAACCACCTGAAGAAAGCCGGAGCGTACAACGGCCGAGACTTTGTAATAAATATTACGACAAAGATGAGGACAATAGACCGAATAATGTAAATAGTGTGCATAAAACCTCATCTCAGAAATATAGACAGATACTGAAAGGCCAAAACGTTGTAATAAATATGGCAACAAAGATGAGGACAATAGTCCGAATAATGTAAATAGTGTACGTAATAGCTCATCTCAGAAATATAGACAGATACTGAAAGGCCGAAACGTTGTAATAAATATGGCGACAAAGATGAAGACAATAGTCCGAATAATGTAAATAGTGTACATAATAGCTAATCTCAGAAATATAGACAGACACTGAAAGGGCGAAACGTTGTGATAAATATGGCGACAAAGCTGAGGACAATAGTCCGAATAATGTAAATAGTGTACATAATACCTCATCTCAGAAATATAGACCGATTACTGAAAGGTCGAAACGTTGTAATAAATATTACGACAAAGATGAGGACAATAGTCCGAATAATGTAAATAGATTACATAATACCTCATCTCAGAAATATAGATAGATACGTAAAGGCCGAAACGTTGTAATAAATATGGCGACAAAGATGAGGACAATAGTCCGAATAATGTAAATAGAGTACATAATACCTCATCTCAGAAATATAGACAGGTACTGAAAATTAAACGTTAGCATTTAGTTGTAGTTGTTCCCCATTTGTTTCCTGACAAGCAATAATTTTAGTCTTAGTTCGCCACCACATTAGCATTGTTATTTTTGTTGTTTTTAACTCAACGTTTCGGCCAATATATACTTCGGGCATTTAGTTGTCTGGATTTCGAGATTAACAGCAAATCGCCTAATATTTTTTCAGGCTTCTTTTTCTTATTTAAATTTTTGAGAATAATTGTACATTATTTAATTTATTTTCATTTCTGGTATATTTTTAACTCAACAAATCGGCCAATTTTTTTTTTTTTAAATAATGTCTTCAGATCCGGTATGAAGTTTTATTCATGTTCTATATAATAAAACTTGGATCTTCAGTTTTGTTTTTCAGGAAACCTTGTTTTAGAAGGTAAAAAGAAATAATTTTAAGACGTAGAAAACGGAGAAAGAAGAAGTGATAAGACATGAAAAAAAAAAAAAAAAAAAAAAAAAAGGAATAAAAACAATCTTGGTAAAAAAAAAAAATAACATTAAGAAGAATCAGAAAGTGAAACTGTTTACTTACCCACCAACGATGGTCGTTTGTCAATAAATGTGGAGCCGCTCACTCGTACATGCAAGTGTTGTCATATAATTTCCAGTTCATTCGGTACTTTTCAGTGAGGGGACGCCTCAGGCACCAGGAATTAATCCTGACCCACCTTCAAGTTCTATGTTGAAAGTATAGCTTGGGATGACGCCTCTTTACAGAACGGGACTTTGATTCATTTTCGCCTCGGGACCAAAAAGCAATAAATAATAATCCTAGTCTGGTACAATGCACAAGTTAGCAATGGCCAACTAGATCAGCTTGCTAAACACATCGTGGTGTCTAAAGTTGAATTCAGAGAATGTAGCTGTGATTCGAACTTCCGATCTGGAAATAGTCAAATTTGTTATTGGTGGTCACAAACTTTATATAAGATATGCAGATGACACAGTGTTGATAGAAGACACGAAAAGGAAACTACAAAAGCTCCCACATAATGTAGCGAAGGAAAACGAGAAGAAAGGACTATGTCATTTTGCTGATAACCATGCACACTGTCTTCTTATAGTTTATACTTAGTCCTTTCTTCTCGTTTTCCTTCGCTACATTATGTGGGAGCTTTTGTAGTTTCCTTTTCGTGTCTGCTATCAACAGTCATCTGCATATCTTATATTGTTAAGTTTGTGACCACCAATAATGAATTTGCCTCGTACGGCACAAGGCATAGGGATTCAGTGAAGTCAGTTCGATGAGCTGAACATAACATCATACCGAGCTAACCCTAAGGAATAGGATTAAGTAAGAGAAATCGAAAAGTGAAAATCAAACGATAGACGGTCATATCTGAATTGTCAGAATGAAAGAACATTTTTTCATTTATCAGTCTATGATATCGTGTTTTTTTTTTGTTTTATTTTTGAATGCTTCGCCATGGAGCGTGGATATGTAAACTACAGGGTGCTTAGTAAAAAAAAAAAAAAAAAAAAAAAAGAGCGGCAAAATTATTATCACAGTTTTATCTTTCAGAAATAATTGGCCTTGAATAAATTTCTTGAATATTAATGGCCTTGAATAATTATTCGACTCTCGCGTAATTACTTAAATTGGATCTTTTATAATTGAGTAATTGCTACTCGATCTTGTGACTCGGCATTTAAAGCTTATATGCAAACAACTTTCGTTTTTCGTTCTGCCATTCTCGTATAGCTAAACAACTGACTGATTTTCAGCGTCAAGTTATCGTACTTTTCAAAGAAGATCATCCGATGTAGGGGAATTACGAAATGTGCAGAAATTCTTCTTTCAGTCACATCAGTTGACATCAGGTTTCAACGGTTGCCTCACGTCTTTCTGAATATATCGCGTTTTTACTCCTCCCCCGTAGTTTAACTATCTTTCTGAATTTATCGCTTTTTTTTTTTACTGCACCCTCCCCGTAGTTTAACATTCTAAAACGATTTTAGTGATTCCGATTGTGTACTTGAAGCAGACAGTTGAATTTCGACGCTTTGGTCTATTTTGTTTTACGGTATATCAACCTCAACAGGTTATTTGATGCCGACAAATTTTTTAGCATAGAATATGTATCTGTAAGTAATCAATTTGTCGATCAAGTTTCATTGGCGCATTTTGGTAAAGGGTTTTTTTGCCGAGAGTCAAATGTATTGCTGGCAATATTTTTTTCCAAAAATGTATTGCTGGTAATTTTTTTTTAAAAATGTTTTGCTGGTAATAATTTTTTCCAAAAATGTTTTGCTGGTAATAATTCATTCTAAAAATGTATTGCTGGTAAAAATTTATTTTTTCAAAAATGTATTTCTGGTAATAATCTTTTTTTTTTTACAAAGATATATCACTGCTGATAATTTTTTCCAAAGTTGTATTACTGGTAATTTTTTTTTCAAATATGTTTTGCTGGTAAATTTTTTTTCAGATATGTATTGCTGATATTTCTACTATAAAAACCTATTTTTAAACTTTAATAGGGCTTTTGCCCTAGTTTGGGGTTAACTATTTGCCCATAGCTGGGACCCTGACAGGTGCTACAAGCCCGGGTCATGGTGGACTTGGGAACACCGGCAATTAAAAGGTGATACCATGCTCTTCAAAACCTCCCGATCAGTGGTCTTGCTGCCGGATATAATTTATCGTCATACCCAGGAATGTTTGAATTTCGAGAAACATTCAGAAACACATCAGCACATTATATATATTTTGTAGGTATGTATTGAGAGAGGGAGAGAGGAAAATATAAAGAGAGTGAGAGAGAGGAAGAGGAAGAGAAAGAGAGAGTGGGAGAGTAAGAGAGAGGGAGTAAGAGAGAGAGAGAGGGGGAGAGGAGGAGAGAGAAGGGGAGAGGAAGAGAGAGTAGGAGAGAAGAAGAAGAAGAAAAAGAAGAGAATGAGAGTGAGGAAGTGGAAGAGAGAGTAGGAGAGTAAGAGAGAGGAAGTAAGAGAGAAAGAGAGGGAGAGGAGGAGAGAGAAGGGGAGAGGAAGAGAGCGTGGGAGAGAAGTAGAAGAAGAAAGAGAGACAGGGGGGGAGAATAAAATTCTAGGAACCCTATCCATAGTTATTGAAATCTCAGACAAGCGGTTGCTGTCAGATCTAGTGTTTGTGTTAATGTCTTTGCGGTTGCTAACTAATTTGCTTAAGT
>CAHIKZ030002113.1:717500-720000 GCA_903632075.3 Acanthosepion pharaonis
GATAACATCTTTGAAATTTAATTTGATTAATTCATTGAATGGCAAAAACTCTTTCGCAGTCAGATAAAAAGATCGAGATAAATTCAACGTAGGTAAAAACAAAAGACTGGGGAAAAAAAGTAAATAATCTAAAAATAAAGAAATGAAAGCCAAGTGCTTCCATAAATGATTCTGTTCTGCTGTTCCGAGATAACATCTACTTACTTTTTGTCTTTCATAGTCATTCTACGAAGAATTTAAAATAACAAAGAAAGAAACTTTTTTTCTCTCTCTCCTTTATCGTTGGAGAGGATAAGAATCTTTGGAGGAGAAGGCCATTAACATAGCATCTCTAATACGATTACTGCTTTTCGCCTCAGTAGCAATTTCTGTATACTGAAGAAGAGATGCGTAGCACCCGGTCGCTGTTCGAAACCTTGCGTAACTTTGCAGGACTTCTGGGGGATTATAATATGTCTACTTCCCGAGGAGGTGTTACCTTTCGTTGTTAGTTGGGCTATAATTAACATTGTAGGACAATTAGTTATCATCACTTTTCCTAGGGAAGTGTTCCCATTGTATGTGATTATCTTGGTTACAATCTGGGGAATGAGTGCTAAAAACACCTTCCAAATTAAACGACAAATTCTACAGATGCATGCTGGGATTTCTTCTCAATCAAAGATAAAAAAGACTAATTTCTGTTCCCCCCCACCAAATTTGTTCTATTTCAGTCAGAAATTTATAACCACTTGATTGTATCCCTTTTGCGAGCGAACACTATTTATATTTTGTGAACTTTTTTGCTTTATATTCACGCTTTTTGGTGTCGTTATTGAGGGACGAGAGAAAATTGCCGTGTTGTTACATAATTCTTTTATTCCGAGTACTTTCAACGTAACACAATGTCATCATCACTGTAATGCTTATTAAAAAATAAATACTGCAGTGTTCATTAACAAAATAGTTGTGTTTATCTGAAAGTTAAATTTCTTACGTGTGGAGTGCGAAACGCTGATTCAGTGCTGACACCGTGTATATATATATATATATATATACAGTGACACGCATAAGTATTGGATACATGTTATTTTCTGTTATAACTCTAGTTTATGTTCGCCATTTTGCCTGATATTTGGTAAGTAATATCTCGTAAAGTTTTTTTAGTTGTATGTGTAAGGAAAATTAAAAACTCATGGTTGAATCCATTTTTTTAATCAAAGTTCAAAATTAGCCTATGCAAAAGTATTCGATACATGACACATTTGTCAAATTTCCAATCGAAACTTTGTATTTTAAAAGACTTTAAATATTCAAATTTTCGATAGTATTGGAATGTTATCTCTGACCAATCAGAGAAGCTCAAAAGGATTAAAAATGGCAAAAACTAAAGAATTATCCAGAGATATGCGAGATAGAATCATTGAACGTCACAAAGGAGGACTAGGTTACCGAAAGATTAGAAAAGAAATCAATCTAGCACTAAGTACAGTAGGAAATATCATCAGAAATTATAAGAAGTATGGCGACGGTACAGCAAAACTTCCAAGAAATGCAAGACTAAGAAAAATAAATGAGAGTACTTCAAGGTGGATCAGCAGAAATGTGCAAAAAAACCCTTCATTACTTGTTCTGAAATTAAAGCTGATCTTGAGGGTGCTGGAATTAATGTAAGTAAGGATACCATTAGTAGAGCTCTATATCGTACAGGTTTTCATTCAAGATCACCAAGAAAAGTGCCTTTACTGAAAACCAACATGTCAAAGACCGATTAAAGTTTGTCGAAACTTATGAAAAGAAAGGTATGCAGTTTTGGGAAAAGGTAATCTGGTCGGATGAAACGAAAGTTGAACTATTCAGAAGGAACACAGCGACAAGTGTTTGGCGAAAAAATGTCACTGTCTTCAACATGCACAATACCATCCCCACTGTTAAGTTTGGGGGTGCTTCAATTATGATAAAGGGTTGCTTTTCTGCCAAGGGCACTGGTGAGTTACAAGTTATCCATGGTAGAATGAATGGTAGCATGTACAGGGAGATTCTAGAGAAGAACCTTCAGAAATCTGCAACTTCTTTAGGACATGGTCGGAATTTCGTGCTTCAACACGACAATGATCCCAAACATACTGCAAAACTTCCAAAGGAATGGTTTGAAAATAATGGTATTAGTACTCTCAACTGGCCAAGTCAGTTTCCTGACTTGAATCCAACTGAGAATTTGTGGAATACTTTGCGGAATCCACAAAATATCAAGCAATTAGAGGAATTATGCAAGGAAGAATGGGGTAAAGTAACGGTGGATCAGTGTGGAAATCTTGTGGCCAACTATAGAAAGCGACTGGAAGCAGTGAAACAAAACAGAGGCTACGCAACAAAATATTAAATTGATTTATGCAATATTTTTGCATAGGGTAATTTTGAACTTTGATAAAAAAATGGATTCAACCATGAGTTTTTAATTTTCCTTACACATACAACTAAAACAACTTTACGAGATATTACTTACCAAATATCAGGCAAA